>VTON01000190.1:0-124507 GCA_009617725.1 Hydropsyche tenuis
TTTTTTGTTTAAATTCATGATGTACTTCTTGTACTAAAATAATTTAAAAACAGACCATGAAATGTACTATACAAAAAAAATTGAGATTATCAATGACAGTCTCTCGCAGCGGGTTGCAATTTTTTAAGGTGTGTTTAAAATAGAAAAAAAACTGTTTTCGTCAAAAAATAATATACTCACGTTGCAAGGTTGGTAAATTGATATTATTATCATTAAAATGTGCTGTAACATGAATTTTTTTTCTTGATTACATGATGCACTTTGCAATAGCAAAATATTTTGAATTAACCAATTTAATTTTCAATATATAGATGTTTTATTATTTTTCCCCTATTATTTAGAGTAATTTTAACCATATGTATTTTTTTCGACGAAAAACAAATATCAAGAAGTAAAGGGTTAAGCTAGAATAAAAATAATGATAATGATATAGCTTTTACGCTCCAAATTCAAATTTTTACAAATCAAATTCAATCATCAAAAATGTATTTTTTTTATAGATTGTGGGATTTTATTATGTAGAATTGGTATTATTATATTTAGAGCAACATAATCGCACATAAGACAAAAATCATATTCTTGTTGCTTGTAATGTATAATAACTGAAAATATCAAAGACAAATTGATTACTATGATAACGATTTGATTGATTTCCGGTTGTTGAATTTGATTTGTAAATATGTGAATTTGATGGGAAAAAGGTTGAAAATGGTTTGTAAAAGGCTAAATTTGAAATGTAAAGACAAAAATAATAGGGGTTGGGTGAAAGAGTGGGGGTGATAAGTATCCTAATGGAAAAATATATACATTATATTGAATTCTAAGAAAAAAAAAACAAAAAATTAATAATTTCACGCGAAAAAAAGCACACTCGACTCGAAAGTGATATTCGCGCGTTTATTACGCGAAAACGTTCCATTCCGCGTAATCTCCGAACAAAAAGCATCTCTAATGCCCTATTATATTTATTCGCTCGCTCGCTTTACTTCACTTTACTTTTAAAGAGAGCACAAGTTGCGTTGCGTACGAGTATTCCGAATCGAGAAAACAATTCCACGAACAAAATACAAAACAAAGAGGCAAGCAAAACACTTCATCTGTTTCGCCTTATTTATTTCGCCCGCCGCGAAAGTTTCGCATTTCGCGCTGACTATCTTTTAAGTTTCAAGCGGGGAGGCTAAATAAGTTAATGAATTTCCCTGATAGAAACTTATTTATTTTCGGGGGCGGCCGCAATTAACTGCGCGACGCGTCGTTTTTGTTACGGAATTTTAATGAAACGTGTTCCGACCGCCTGCTCATCTGCCACCCACCGAAAGAAATAACCAGAACACTATAAATACGTTATACACTTGGGTCTGTTTTTATACGGATCTTTTTTATGCGGTTTTTAAAAATAATGGAACTTATCCCTCATTTTTGTATAAAAGACAAAGCTTTTTTTATGCGGATGCGCGTAAAAAAAACCCAGATTTCATCCAGTGATGAAAGTGATCTGGACCAAGTTTATAAACCATGCTGATTATTATCATTTAGTCATGATAGTTTTGATATGTTCATAAATATGTATGCTGACTAAAAACGATAATTTGTATGATTATCGTGTAAAATAGACTTTATAAAGCAATTCTAATATAAATATGTATTTTTTTTTTTTACATTAATTTTTATAAACTTTTTTTATGCGATTATTGGTACATTCTATCACATTGATTCGAAGTTATGCAGATTTTAAAAATAATTGCACCTAACCTTCTATTTTATGTAGTTCAAGTCTTTTTTATGGGAACTTTTTATATGCGACTCTCCGTGGAACGTATCTATCGCATATAAACAGACCCAAGTGTATATCAAGATTTATGAAGAAATCCGAAACGCCACGCTTATTACGCTACGCTTGTATAAGCCCAGAATATTTTAATTAATTAACAATAAAATTATAGTAGACTTGTCGGGCGTAATCTGCGAAACGCTGAAGCGGAAACGTACTAACAATCGCGATAGAAATAAGATATCGAAAACGGACTCGGATCGCAATTAAAACGCGCGAAAATAATTTTCGCGAATGGGACGGAGAAGTGGCGCCGACTTGAAAAAAGGATCACGTAATTGTTTAGCGCTCCCTTATTCCCGTTTTGCCAGAAGTATAAAATAGGCAAAAGTGGTCTCCCGAACATCCGCATAAAGGCAATTTCGCGACGATAAAAGTATAATTCGCTCGTTTTATGTACGAAAAGAACGAAAGCGAAAAAAAAGTGTTCACGGGGAGGAAAGAAAAGCCGCACATGGAAAAGCTCGCTTTTCCTTTCTGTGCCCGATCGACCGGAAAAACTTTTTCCTATTTTCCCTTGTGTTTTTTTTTTTTATTTTGTCATATTATTTTTCACCGAAGCGTCGTTTCGACCCGCGACGAACGGGTCATAATAAAAATATCGAAAAAAAATTGTATACACTAAAAAAATAGCGCTAAGCTCTAAGGTTCGCGATGGAGAATCAATGAAAGGTGTCCGTTAACCTTTACGATGAGAACGTGTTTTGTTTCGATTCGATAATATCCATTATATTTTCTGTCGAAAGTAGAATATTATACATCGAAAGAAATAGAATTTGAATGTGAAAACTCGGCGCTATACCATATTTTTTCTATTAACAATAAGATGAGTACTCTATACTTTTTCGTATTATTTTACCAAGTGCTTTCATTGTTTTTCTCATGATGATTGTTTTTTGAGTCTTTTGGTCTGCACGTCGTTCTTTTCATGACACAAAAAAGCCAAGAGTTCACGAAAAAGTGCGCTTCCTATTCAAAATAAAAAAAACTACATCGACAACAAAAAAGCTCGAAAAAAAAATTAACAAGTGTTAAATAAAACCCTTTATATTCCATATTAACACTCTTATATAAAATATATCACAATACCAACATATAACCGATAATTCGCTGATTAATTTCGCCAAAAAAAATGCGATCATCGAAAATTTTTGATTAAACGAAAAATGCTCCAACCGCCCGTAATCATTTCGATTTTTTCCCACAGCTATAAAGCCTCGTAGCCAAATTGTTTTATGCAAATAATGCGGTCCACGTCCGAAAAACACCCACACACACCCCCAAAGGAACAAACACACACACAAACACGCACGAGGGTCGTGCAATAAATTTCTGGCTGCATTCACTGCAGTTGCGAAATGCATCACGCGCGCATATCGGGTGATGCAATATTATCCATACACATCAACCCGAAACGCATAAATCAAACCGATAACGCCGCACCGACTATTCATACCAAGTAATTTTCTAATTAATCTCAGGAATTCGGAATCGTTGCGTTAAAACGCGATATATGCATTAATGTGTCCTGATCGCCTTGTATCGCGGCGCTAATTTATATTGATTTACTGTGGATGTGTTGTTAGGGGGGAGGGTATAATTGAAGGTTTTGTGGGTGGATTTGTGCGATGTGTTTGGATTATTTATGCGGGAGATATCGTGAAATTGTGGTGTTACTTTCTGATAATGATCTATGATTTAGCAGTATCTGAAATATTTTTGAGATAAATTTTTAAAATAAATAGTATTTCTGAAATTGTCTGTTATGAAAACATACAGTTTTTATACTCCAAATTTACTTTTTGAAATCAAATTCAACATTTTTGAAATCAAATTCAGACATGAGAAAATAATCAAAATTTAATTTAAGATATTATCATAAAAGAAACGTAAGTTTATTTGCTGCAATTAATGAAATACAATTCAATTTGATTTTGATAATTTCAAATGGTAATTAATGGCATAACATGCATAATTAATTACATTCTTTAATAAATTTATCTGAAAAGAGGGACCATGGATAAATGTGTACTAGGAAGGACAAACTTACCGTAATTTTCATTTACCTGTAATCCGGTAATTTTTTTACTAATTACCAGTAGATTCAATTTCATATGAAAACCGAAAAACCATATAAAAACCGTACACCTACATAACCTGAAATTTTTTCTAAATTTTTTTCCAAAAAAACGACAACATTCAAAACACAAAAAACTTATTTACTGGTAAAAATAAAAAATTTACCGAACTATTATATGGGTAATTTTACCAATAATGGCCTCCTTAATAAATTACCTTTTTTGTATAATATTATTCATGAAATAATAAAAAATTGAAAAAGGAAGAAGATAAATTTGCGATTGAATCTGATTTGTAAAAAATTTATTCAGAAGTTTAAAAGATCGAATTTGATTTGAAAAAGGCTAAGTTCGATTTATATAACATTAAATTTGTAGTGTAAAAGCTATATAAACAATTCATCAAAAAAAAAAAAATTCATCACAAAATAATAAGAAATATTGAAATTCGATTTTATTTTTTAAGATTTCGCCAACACGCCAATTTCTCCAACCGAAACGCATTTTTCCCGCATCCTCTCTAAAAAAAACTCTTCCTTCGTTACGAAACTAATAGCAAATTCGGCGTATACGTATGCCACCTATTTCTGTGAAATATATTCGACACATTTGTCACTTGTCGCATCGTTCCAACTTCGCTTCTGCGACGATTCTACAATTTTCGGCACGAGCGAACCGACGATTTTATTTCGCGAATGATTTTTTTCCCAGCGTGCATATTTCACTATAGTCCCACTGACACGATAATAATTTAGGCGCGGGATCGAGTTAATGGAAACGCTTTAATATTGGAAATTTCGCCGGGGAATGGGAGACTGAGCGTTCCTTTATGGGCTGCCGCCTCACATGAATACAAATAATATGACAGACGTAAGGGCGTCGCCGCCCTTTAACCCACTGAGAAATGGGTCGGTGGTCGAGGGAGGTTCTGGTGACGAAAGCGACTCGAATTCCGTGAGTTATATTTTTGTGTCGAACCGTTGATAGTGCTGGGATCGCTGCTCTTTTATATCATCGAAATGTGGGTTGAATATTAACGGATGTTTGTTTTGAATGAAATGTGAAATTTAAATGGAATATTGACGCTTTATTTTTAGTGTTATCATAGAAAAATTAAAATTTACATAAAAAAACTATCGATTGGTTTCGCTTTTTCAGTTTACATTTATCTGAAATTATGACTTTTCAAAAAAAAGATTACTTAAAAAAACCCAAGAAATCTGAGCCGCGCCGGGTACTACCGCTAGTTTTATATAATATAACAAATCAATAAGATTTCATACTCATTAATTTTATTTATTATTATTATAACGGTCTTAATAATATTTTTCTATAGTTGAATTTGAAGTGTAAAAACTGTATATAAAAAGATAATATTATACTTTAAGACAGGGCTGTACAGACTCCGATTCCGACTCCGCTGAAGTTGAAGAGTCTCAATACTTTTTGCGGAGTTGTAGTCATAAAAAATCAACCGATCTCGACTCTTATTTATTTTCTTTAATACTATGGCTAAACATGACTGTTTTCTCCTTTTATACAGATTGTCAAAAAAAAAGATCCGTTATGTTTCGTTGGTATATCCACAGTCCTACATACGTATCAGCTGATTTTTTTATACGTAAAATAATATAATATTTTTTGAAAAAAAAATTAAAAATTTCAATATAAAACGTTTCCAAAAATTTATTAATTCATCATTATAATGAAATATAAAAGTTTGTATTATATATTTTTCAAAATTTTTATTTACGAGATTTTTACGATGCTTATTTGTTTTGAAAATCGTTATTATGTATTTCTATTACCTACTAGAAAATGTATATACGTTGCCACAAAATATTTTATCTTACTAAAATAACTTAAGTCAGAGTCGGCGTCAAAGCTAAAGCAAAAATCAATTTCAGATTCGGAGTCGGTAAATTTTGAAGCGAATGTATTATACAACCCCAGTTTAAGGAGCAATTGTTTCAAAGACTTAAATACTTTTTGTTGATTTCATTGGTTTTTAAGTATTATATTAAATTTTGCATTATGACCCGAAATAATTGCATCGTATCACGACCTATCTAAGCGCTTCGAAGTTTCAGAACAGTCATAAATAAACGACAACACTCAGTCGGAAGTTAAACAATAAAATTTAAATAGAAACCGGAGACCACCTCCGGTAATAGCCCACAGCGTTGTCTGCTGACGCGATGCACAAACAAACAAGCAAAATGACTTTTGCAACAAATATGAGAATTCTCCTTAGAAAACGTTTGTACAACTAAATTCTAGGTACGGGGATGTGAAAGAAGGGTTGAAACATAGCTGCTAAACTTTGGGGAATTTTAATGTTTATCCATTAAAATAAATCATGTAATATATTTCAGTCAAGGGTATTACAAAAATTAGAGAGGATCAGTTTTATATCTTTAGAAGTTCAAAAGATAATTTTTTATAGGAAAAATGGGAAAAATCATTTCTAATACTCATTTTTAACAACTTGGTGAATCATTTTTATATATTACATTTATGATACGAATAGTAAAAAGAATTTCGATAAAAAAAAATATATTGAGTTAAAGGTGTGTTGGTGTCGATGATATCAGTTGTATGTTTGCAGTGACCAACTACACCATTTAGGGTATCTCAATAGTATCCAGAGATAAATTTAATTCTTTTTTAATTAAATTGATGTTTTTTTATTGAAATAACATTTTTTCAATAGTGGAAAAAAACAACAAGTATGGTTGGATGATAATACATTTACAACTATTACGATTTTCAAAATAGCAAACTTTCGTATCATCAAACACAACACGTCCATGTGAAAAAACTCCAAATGACCCAACTGAATTATAATAAGAACGCATCGGACACATCTTAAAGGGTTTCCTTGTCTCGCCCCACAGTTTGAAAAGCGAGGGTTAAAGGGCTGCGGCTTCGCGAGAATTACGACGCGGCAACAAAAATCCGCAATCTTATCAGCGAGTCAATTTCGCAACGCTCAGCGGGGAATCGCAGCTTTCAGCGATACTAAATCTGTGTCGCTTTAATTAAAAAGCTGCCTCGCTTGATCGCAGCGTTGATTTCGGGGGTTCGGTGTCGTGAGCTCGTTTTCAGATTCGTTCTAAATTGAATTATGGTCTGCGCCGTTCTACGGGATCTCACCCGGCGATCCGGGACTTAATAATTGAAATAAGTTTTTCCGAAGTGTTCGTTTGGTATATATTATGTTAGGAGGTGTTTGTTTGGTTACGTTTTTTTGTGGATAAATGCAAAAAATTTTGGTTTTTTTGTGAAATTCAAAGTTATTTGTTGGTATGTTCTTGTTCTTTGTTGGTGTTATTAAAAAAATCGGTGCAATTTAACTGTTCATTGAAAAAGTATGTGTTGTGCCTTAGGAATTATTTGTGAATTAGAAAATATACGATGATCATTATTTTTGGGCATTAAAGAATCTCTAAAAAATTAAATGTTTAACGTCATCTATCAAATATGACAGTTGAAGTGTTATACAATATACCAATAGAAGGCTGGGAAAGATTTGTATTGTGACTAGAGTGTCACAACCTATTATAGTTAAAATCAAAGTTGAGTACCAATAACGTAAGGCTCAGATTTGTAAATAATAAAAGAGCTCATTCTAAAAGAAAAAATTCGGAGAATTAGTCTAAAAAATCATTTTGATATGTTCAAATTTCAAGATTTTTCGCGATTTTTATTTAAAAAATACAATTACACAAACATTAACATATATTGCAATAAAATGTGCTATATAATTTCCTTATATTATACTATGACCAAGTCTTTCGCGAGAAGCGGCGCACAAAACGCGCACTTCTCGAGACGAATTTCCCCGATAAACCCCCATGCCTAACAACCATTTAAGATCTCGGAGAATCATCATTCGAAAAAATAATTTTGATATGTTCAAATTTCATAATTTTGATTACGTAACATATATATTACAATAAAATGTGCCATATAAATTCCTCATACTATGACCAAGTCTTTCGCGGGGAGCGGCGCACAAAACGCGCACCTCTCGAGACGAATTTCCCCGATAAACCCCCATGCATAACAACTATTTAAGATTTCGGAGAATCATTAGTCAGTAAAATAATTTTGATATGTTCAAATTTCAAGATTTTTGTTACGTAACATACATATACATATATTACAATAAAATGTGCCATATAAATTCCTCATACTATGACCGAGTCTTTCGCGGGGAGCGGCGCACAAAACACGCACCTCTCGAGACGAATTTCCCCGACAAAAGCCCATCCGCCTAACAACTATTTAAGATTTCCGAAAAGCGTACCAGGCCATCACATACCTACCGCATTACACACGCATAGCCGTGTTGCGCAATTAATTAATTTAAGAATTCGGCTGAGGAATGCGCCCTGCGGCCCGAGGAATCTGGCGGATAAATCTGCGGAATGGATAATGATATGGTACATTCGCCGCAGATTGCTTTCTTTTGATGGCCGCGAAAGTGCCATCAAAGTAATTATGTGCTCGCTTCCGACAAAGGATTATCAGCGATTAGAGTTTCGAATTAAGCCGGAGGTTTCGCGGGGTGGTTTTTTGTTTTGATGGTCGTTGTGAGTGGGTTTTGTTGTTTGGTTTTTGGTATGGTAAGTGTTTGATTTTGTTGAATGTCACAATTTTGTTACTATAGATATTACAGCTTTTACACTCCATATTTAACCTATTTTATATCAAGTTCAGTTTTTATACTTCAAATTAGACTTTTTATAAATCAACATCTAATCCGCAAATCTTCGCAAATTTGTTTTTCGGTCAGTTTTCAATTTTTTAATGATTTCATGGAAAATATAAAAGAAACCTATATTATATCCATAATACCTATATTTTCATATTGATTTATTAAAATATGTAATTAATTATGTATGTATAAAATTATAAAAATCACCAACTAAGATTATCAAAGACAAATTGCAGAATTGATTGTATTTTATTAATGATAACTAATAAATTTACGTTTCATTTATTTTTTTTATAAAATTTCCATGGTTGAATTTGATTTGAAGAATTTTGAATTTTAAGTTTAAAAGGTTGAATTTGGAGTGTAAAAGCTGTATTTTTTCGGTGCAGATAAATTAAAAACGAATGTTGATATTGATAAAACAATGTTAGAAAATTAATGAGAATTGAACGACAAAATAACAAAATATGATGGTGATAGTAATTAATCGAAAAATAATAAATGAGACATTTTTTTTCATTTTATATTACAAATTCAATATTATATAAATCAAATTCAACCGTTTAAAATATAAAATCAAACCTTTTACAAATCATATTCAACCATCGCAAATATATGTATATATTTTTTTCATTTTTCAATTTAATTCACGAAAAATATAAAAAAGGTTAACTGCATATCCATGGTATTGTTATTATAATATTAAAAAATGTGATTATTATTATTATGTGTGTAAAAATTCGTGAAAATCACAAATCTAGACTATCAAATTCAAATTAAAGAATAGATCGTATTTAATTGATTAACAGTCTTAACGATACTTTCCGATGAATGAATTTGTTCCTATTCGTAATATACAGAACATTTAAACGGTATTTAAAAAAAATTGATAGAACTAGTTCTGTAAAAGGTTTAAATTAAGATCGAAACAATGAGTTTTACTTGTATAAAGTCGAGTTCGAAAAGTAAAAACTGTAAAGCACGATTTTCCGTATCGGAACTCTAAAAACAATATAAACACTTTTAAAATCCAAGAGAAAACTACCCAAAGACCCCGTATACATTTCAAGCGCGTAAAGTATAAATATCGCAGTCGGATACTAGTGTCACATATAAATTCGGCTTTTGATTTGGTGAAAATATATTGTCATATTTCATTGATTAATATGACAACAGTCTTAATGATACTTTCTGATAATTCAATTTGTTCTTATTTTAGTCCTTTTCGTAATATGCAGGGTGTTAAAGTGGTATTGAAAAAAAATTTGATAGAATTAGTTCTGTAAAAGGTTTAAATACAGATCGAAACAATGAATTTTACTAGACAAAGTTGAAATCGAAACGTAAAAACTGCAAAGCACGATTTTCCGCATCGGAACTTTAAAAAAAATATAAACTCTTTTAAAATCCAAGAGAAAACTACCCAAAGACCCCGTATACATTTCAAGCGCGTAAAGTATAAATATCGCACTCTCTCGTAGTCGGATACTAGTGTCACATATAAATTCGGCTTTTAATTTGGTGAAAATATGTTGTCATATTTCATTGATTAATATGACAACAGTCTTAATGATAATTTCCGATGATTTAATTTTTTCCTATTTTAGCCTTGTTCGTAATATGCAGGGTGTTTAAGTGGTATCTTAAAAAAAATTGATAGAATTAATTCTGTAAAAGGTTTAAATGAAGATCGAAACGATGAATCTTACTTGTATAAAGTCGAAATCGAAACGTAAAAACTGCAAAGCACGATTTTCCGCATCGGAACTCTAAAAAAAATATAAACTCTTTTAAAATCCAAGAGAAAACTACCCAAAGACCCCGTATACATTTCAAGCGCGTAAAGTATAAATATCGCACTCTCTCGCAGTCGGATACTAGCGTCACATATAAATTCGGCTCTGCGCGCCTTCATGTCTATAGAAATAATCTGGGCTCGTAAATCTGGATGCTTTACAGCCCCGCCGCCGTTTGACACCCCCGCGGCTCTGGAAGCCCTTTAAAAACTCCGGAAAACGGGAATAAATACGCCCTCACCAACATAGGGACCAAACAGCTAATAACGGAGGAGAGTACGTTGTTTTTGCTGGGAAAATCGGGACGCGTGTCGTTCGCGATGTACAGGTGGTTACTTTTCGCGTGTGAGAATCAGGTCGTTTTTATGTTCGGGTCGTGAGTCGAACTGTGTTGTGTTGTAGGGGTTGGTAAACTTTTTTTGGAAAAATTGTGAAAATTTGAGATTCGAAGGGCTGGATAGCGAATGCGAAAATGTTGATGTGGGTAGTTTTACTTGAGCAATAAAAAGCAGGTTCAAATTTTTGAAAAGTTGAAAGTAGTTGATCTCGAAATGGTTATTTGAAAATTTTATTTCTAAATATTTTTATATGCGGGTTATATCACGAAGATAAGCACCAATAAATAGCGTGGCAGGCAATTATTTTTTTCTACGTAAAATTTTCTAAAATACATAATTTCGGAAAACAATCACTTCATAAATAAGAGTAAACGTGTTCATATTTATCAGAGAAACCGTGATCGATCGACCTTTACCGATTCTCGAGAAATTGCTGAAAAATTATTGTATGTCGTAACTAATTTTTATTCGAATCACGAAATTATTATTTTTCACATACAAAATATTAGCAATTCTGTAAATTCAATTTTCTCCAAAACAATTACTTTTACGAATAAATATTACAATTACCTTTTTTGCAGGAAATTTTCCAAGTTACAAATTAGATAATTAATATTATTCTGTAAATATGACAGTGAAATTCACGAAAAACCGTTTAGGGTGACCTCTAACTCCACGTAAAAAATTATACTGACCTCAAATTGACATGGAATTTTTGTCTTTATTCCTTGAACTATAGAGGCAGTCGTTTGGCAATTCCCCCTGTTTTGTTTTTATAACCAAATTTTAAAAATCAATAGTAATAAAAAAAATTAAATACATGAAATCCTTTATTGTTTTCTTTAAATATCGATTTTGGTTATGACCGCTATAGTAATCTTTTACTGATGCTATAGATTTCTTTGAAATAAAAATGATCGTATAAAACACTACATGCATATTCGAAATTTCAAATCGATCACAAACACCACCTGAAGATTTCCCGCAACTTTTCCGGCGACGATCCACCAAAACACCAAAGCAAACATTAAGATAAATAAAAAAACACACGCATATAACAATATCGAAACCGAGAACGGCGGAAAAGCGAGAACCATCGTCCCGCCGCCGGCGCTTTTCCTTTTTCCGCGAACAAACGCAAAGCGCCTTGATTTATTTCCCGCATTATTCACCGATATCGGGCCGACGATCGGGCGTCTTTTGACCTCCAGGAACCTTCGGGACCTTATTCTATTTTTTCCGTAACTCCTCCCACACATTTTTCATGGTTCGTGTGTGTTTTCGCGAAGTTGACCCATCCGAGCGTCGCGCGCGCAACAATATAATTCGCATATTTCAAAAACGGGTCGCTACTGCTAGCAGCGGATGATTGATCGCTTTAAATAGGTACGCGAAAATAAATATGTGTATGGAAAAATATGTGCGCGTGTGGAAGTTTGAGAATTGTATGCGATGATTGACGATCGGAGCTTTCGCGTAAGGTCGCATGCAATTTGTTATTAGGGACGCTTTATTAGAATCTCCTTTGCGATGGGAGCGTGTGAATAAAAGTGTGGGACGCGTCAAAAGTAAGGCTTTGCGACGGCGAGTCGGCTTTGTAATTTATGTCAGTTTTTAACGGGTTATTTTTTATGTGAAATTGTGTGTTTCGAGTTATCGATGTTCAATTTGTCGTTTTTCTTTCGCGGCGACGCTGTTATCTTTCGGTGGATTCGCTGAGGATCTAATTAGTCTGCTTTAAAAAATTTCTATGTAATTATTCTTGTATAATATGAAATACGTACTCTGCTATTTTATGTGAATTCACACTTATAGTTTTTATGATAATTTGTATCGTGCATTTATTTACTTGTTTACTGTGAAAACGTTGTTAATGATGTTTTGCTATTCGTAATGAAAATTTATTTTTGAATTAGCTGCATTACCTTCGTATGTGCAAGATAAATACGTAAAATAGTATGATATGTGTTTCATACAAAACACAGGAAAAAAATAATTAAAAAAAAACTTTAAGAATACACTCTTCGACGAAAATTTCATCTACGGGACGCAATTTAAAAAAAATGATAATTTGGGTTTCTGTTTCCTAAATAATACCATATAATGGTTCGATTGTTGTTAATTAGTTTTTTTTATTGAGTTCTCTGTATTTTTACTGATCATTTCAAAAATTCCACATTTTCTGTATTACATTACAATACAAAACTTTTCTTAAATATCCCACATTTGTAATTCTATATTAAAATTCATACAAAAAATACACATTTATTTTAACAAATAAACAAAATACTTATTCACACAATCTCAATCTTACATTAAAACCACAACTACCATCCCTCATTAAAACCGCAACCCTTTTAACACCGCCGAAAACACAAAAAAGACGCACAACCGCAACCTTCGAACAATCGATTCGCTCGCCCGGAGACGCGACCGAGCACAGCAGCAAGAACAACAACAACAACAAGAACAACAACAACAACAACAACAATGGCAAATGTCAGAAATCACCGAACCGCACTATGACAACTGCGATGATGGCCCCGGGCGAAATTATCAATTTGGGCGAGTCCCGGGCGTCATGTCGGATTTCGTCGCCCACTTGTCACACTATGCTTAATCTCTCATTTTTTTTTCCGTACCGTCGACATCTTTCACATCCCCAATTTCTACACGCTTGTGTGCTTTTTTTCCGTTTGTATTATATATAGGGTGGTGGAGAGTTTCGGGTGTATTTTTTTTCGCATTTAGATTTGAAGAAATTGTTGGTTTGAGCTTAAATTTTAGCGTTTGGGATTGAGTTGTTTTAACTTGATCGGGTATAACAAATATTTGCGTGAAGTTAAATATTCATAATTAAATTGTTTTAGCTTAATTGAATACATTGATTTTCATAAATTAATGAAGTTGAGTGATATGTTAATTCTTCTGTAGATAAATATGGTTGTGTAACTTTTCAGCGCAACATACTGAAGAAAAATATGAAAAAAGTGATTTTTTTTTTTTTGTATTTGATATTATGTTAAAGACTCAAGCTCAAATATCATGATAAACTTTTGAACCCATAAAAATTATTAAGTATGTCATCATTATAATCTTATATAACTTTAAAGGGATATAATTTGCGAGAAGTTTAGATAGGAAAATAATCTCTTCCCGCATGATATCATATTATCAACAAATAATCAAGTTATAAATCCAAAAACTTACCACAAACTATGTCACTTAACTTTGTCGATCAGTGAAAATCAAAACAATCGATATTCAAGTACGGTTTGTGCGATTAATGAATCTATGACAAATCACACTAATTTTATAAATTTAGTTGGCAAATATTTTTCATATTCATTCTAGACTTTTTCAACGTCCTATATGGTAAATATTTTCTTCGTCGGTTTTTCCTTTTTCTTTCATCCTGAGCTTATTGTTTCGGAGGACGGAAAACCGCCGGCAGGTTCTCATTAAGGCAAACGCCTTGACGTTGTTGCACAGCAAACTTACGAGGTTCGAATTATTATGTTACATAATTTCATTTATTTAGTCTGTGATTTGAGGCACAACAGGCACAAATAATATTTTTTCATGAACTTTCGGCAAAATGCTGATAATTTTCATAATGAAAAATTTAATATCATAAATATTTAAATTTTTAATAATGATAAAAATTTTATAGTATTTAAAAGTAAATTTGTTTAATATTTTTTGAATTAATCTCAAATATTGTCAGTAATGAAAATTCATCGCTAAATTCTTTCATAAACTATTTCAATTAGCATACAAAGAGAAAGTTGAATAATATCAAATAGAACTACATATTTATTAATATTGCTTGGTTCAATAAGGGTTCATAATAACTTTTATGAAATATTAAGTGAGATCATCCTTCAATTTCAAAGAGTTTTATCCTTATTAATAAATACATAAATGAAAAATATATTTTTTTTAAATAATAATATTATTATTTTCATTCAATAACGAATAGAAGAGACTTGTTTAATTTCGTGATATTAAGCGCTTTTTGTCATTATATTGTATTCTGTTCTATTATAAAATAATTTTAACGAAGCTTAATCATAAAGCATCAACCTTCTTTTTCATCAAACCATTATTTACAAATTAGATGTTGTAATTCAATACCAATTTTATGTAACATCTCAAATGATCGAATCTGAGACGTCTAATTCCATGACACTGTGACTATTCCATGATAGTATACTCAATTTTGAGAAAAGATTTGTAATATTATTTTTTTCGATAATCGAAATGTTATATATTTATCATTGACAATATTTTTTTCAAAATAATTGGTGATTTTATTTAAAACCTTTCGTAGTTTCAAGAAAAACAGAAATAAATGAAACAAACTATTTTTCTTAATAAAAATAATTTTAATAATGAATATTTTCACCGATATTAACTATTAAATGTCTGCAAGATAATTATTTGTAATT
Source organism: Hydropsyche tenuis (assembly GCA_009617725.1). NCBI lineage: Eukaryota > Metazoa > Arthropoda > Insecta > Trichoptera > Hydropsychidae > Hydropsyche > Hydropsyche tenuis. The sequence goes on from VTON01000190.1 coordinate 15,218, forward strand.
TATTTTAGAACTTACATTTGTTAACTTAATTATTCAGATTCTTGATGCTATCATACTCATTCCTGTAAATATTTCGATTAAAAAATTCTATAAAATTTTGTATATACTCCTTTTTTTGGTAACTGTTTAAAACCCTGCATGTTACGTACAACGCTAATTACATACTTCTATTCTATAGACACTAAAAAAAAATGTATGCAGTCCAAAATCTTTGTCTTACTCATCATACTCATATTCTATCTAAAATAAATAATTCAGATCTAAATCTTTATTTTACTCATCTAAATCATGCATGTATACAAAAAATACAACCATACAATTTTATTCACACAAACAAACGATTTCAATCACAAAAACTTCTCCGACCCATCTAACACTCATTACGCACAAACACGATAACTCAACACCCGCAAACGTCACATTCCCCAACAACTACCCCAACACACAACCCGCTGAACCTCCCCCGACACACACACACACACACCATCCCCGACTAATATCATTACGTAGTAGACACACAGTCGATTTTGTATACGTAAATAAATTAGCTAGCCGGTCGCGATGCGCCCGTCCTAATGCGGCCCCTGAGGCGCCGTCTGTTTCGCGAAAATTGGGTTTTTGCCCCGTTCGGGAAAAGCGCATTACGCTCATTTTTCCCACTACAAAGTGTCTCGTTATAAACGCCGAGCTCGAAATTGTATCTGAGCGTAGTGTGCGCGTATTTGTATGTGGAGGGAAAAAAATGTAGGTTTGTTATAGTGAAAGTTTCGAGGGCGGAAAAATAGGGCTGTGTCGTGTGTGAGTTTTTGACGGTTTTAGTGTGGAATTTTTTTTAAGTGTAATATGGATTGAGTGATTGTTTTGAGGTGTGATTTTTCTGGGTGTTTGAAGTGAAAATGTATAAAGTTTTAATCGATTGTGCAATTGTTATAGATCAACTGAATGGATTTTTTTCACGAAATTCTGATTTAAAACAATCTGTTTTTTTATATCTATACAAACCCTTATTTTGTTACTAATTGACATAGTTTTTGATAAAAACACGACAACATTTTTATTAATTACTAAAACCATGTTATATTATATCATAATCATATAATAGGTATACATAATTACGAGGATAAAAAGATCTATTCCGAGAGTTTAGAGTCCATAATTTGACTAACATTACTCATATTTACATTTTTAATTATACCATCATCCAGTGCAGCATTTTGTAGTTACAACTAATCACCATAATACATATAATAATTATATTTAATAATATTTATTCATAATTAATAATATTTAATTACTCAAAATCTCTTCTATCTTCGCCTCATTTCACACATCAATCCTTCCTTGATCCTATCTTTCTTCCTTGATTCATAAAAAATCACGTTATATATGGCACAGTACAAGTGTATTTCAGTCACATAAACATATAAATATTAACATATAAATGCACATCTTTGGAGGTTGGATTGGTTATTTTAGATTAGGTTTTTTTCAAAAATTTAATTTATTTCGATCAAAGTTTTGGATTAGATTAAATAGGATCTTATTGATACATAGACTAATAATATACTTGATCTGAGATAAATATAGTAAAAAAGCATCTAACAAATACTATTAATTTAATTCATCCGAAGCAACCCTAACCGAAAATATCCAACAACATCTCAAGCGCAACCTCCTCCGCCCATACTTAAAAGAAACACAAACTACCATGAAATTTAGTCACAGCCAGCTCCGGGAAGTCTCTTTTTTCCGCAGTCCACCATAACCGACACGTACACATTTAACAAACGACGAACGACGAAACACTGGCCCGGAATGCACCCTTGGCGAGGTATTTGCGGTACGTCAGCGGCCCGTCCGCGCTCCATACTAAATGTAAAGTCATCCCCGTAGACAGGTCAATTTATCTAGCTCCATCCCTTCTTGCACGTACACCCGCGAAACTGTATTGTTTACGCGCTTGACCGCCATAAATCTCAGACGAAAACCAAGCAGGAAGATCTATAGATCCGGACGCGGAGAATTAGCATAATTCGATTCGAGATTCAGGCCAATTTTTCGGGAAAAAAAGTCGCGAATGGTTCTATGAAAAAGACATCCGGTTGTGAAATAGACGCCTCGCAGACTATCGGCAAACATCTGCGGCACTTCGAATAAATACATTCATACCTCTCGTTATGCATACGCGGGCTAGAACAACCCTTCTTACGTATGGAAAGTGCGTGTGTGGGGTCGAACGTGTATAGGAGGTTCATTTTACATTTCCCATTACGTGCGATCACGCCCGAGAGAAAAAATAGCACCGGGCGTAAATCTAGCGCGAAAAAATCCTCACGACCCGACCGTATAATATGATATCAAACAATGATTTCGAACTATTCGCAGGTTTCCGAACTTTTTCGGGAGTGTTTGATATTCGGGGAAAGTCTGTTTTTAATGTGCACAATGTCGCTATTTCCATATTGAACGTTTGCTGCTGTGACAACTTTGTTCGCGGAATAAAGACATAGTTTCGTTTGTGTGATCCTCAAATTAAAATCGTATAAATAATCACATTTGTGCATACATTCTTCAATTTGACTTAATAAAACCATTCATTAATTAATTACAAAAACTATTTAAATATCTTTATCTCCGAACAATATAAAATTTATGCGACAGATAAAAATATCAATCATAATCACACTATAAAAATAAATATAAAAAAAACTTATTCGTATCTATTATATTTTCATATATGGAAACACATCTGTCGATACGCAATGATGGAAACGGGTAAACGTAAATAGTACGCAGGCGAATTTCTTTCTGTTTTTTTTATCGAGAATGGCAAAAAAAGCGCGCATTTGACGCAGACATTAGACGGTTTTAAAAAAGGGGCTCTTCGAGCCGTTCGTTTGGGTCGATCGGGAAACTTTTATGGCTTATAAACAAGGTAGTGAAATGTTTACTGCGACTTAACCCCTTCTGGCCTGGGGTAAGTCAAAATACAGGGATGAGGTAAACTCAGAGGTACTCAACGCGTATACGTATACAAAATCAACGATTGCAAATTCTATCATCGATATATATAAAAAATTTTAATGATTCGAATTTAAAAATATACATTAATCAATAAATATCATTATATTATAGTATTGATATAATAAAAAAATTATGATTAAAATGATTTTTTCTCTTATGAAATTCTCCAATTAATTAAATAAAATTTAAAAATCGATTCAATATTACTCAAAATATTCTCGATGATTTATCTGAGGATTTTGCGTATACGTAAACAGAGTTGACCATCTATGTGTTAACCTTTCGAGTTGGCAAGTTTCGCGAATTCACGGGGCGTACGCCCGTTATTCTGCAGGAGCGTTTGAACTTGAGAGCTCACGTAGAGACTCTGCGCGCGAAAAATGGATGCAAATAACGAAACTTATGGCTTATGCATCCCGAAAGTTCCTTCAGACGGAAAAATTTAATGTTATTACCGGGCGTGTGTTCGAAAAACCGTATTGAAGTCGCGCGAATGTATGGCAAGTGTGCTTGTGATATTTACCTAAGGTCATTGAGTCGATTTTGTATCAATGGATAAATTTGAAGAAAGATGCAGACGTGGTGAAATTTCGAAATTCGCTCAATAAATTTAACAATACAGTAGGACCTTTATTATCTGGATTTCGATTATTCGGATTTTAAATTATCCGGATTGATCAAAAAAATATTTTTTACATAACACGCGTCCGAAAATTTACGAATACGTGATAACATTATACTGACTCATGACAGACTCAACTATGAGAGTGATCAAATAAGATTTTTTTTTTATTTGGAGTTAAAAAATTTCTTACAGAAGGTGTTAGAAATTATGACTTCATTAATTTTATTGTCATAAGAACCTATAAATACACTACTATGGTGATTTTATTTTATGTTTTTAAAATTTTCCAGTATCAAATAACCAAAAATAAATAAACTGTAAAAACGTTTAAAAAATATTTAAAGGTTGTTTACATATTTATGTAAACCAAAAATTTCTGTAGAATTTAATTTCTAATAAATTCGTGATTTTTTTCATGTTTCGATTATACAGAATTTTTACTATCCGGACAATCGAAGTTCTACTGTATATGGGAAAATTTGTGTGAGTAATAAGGTTTACTGTACATTTTCGTATTAGTAATGATAAGATTGATGGTTCATCACGGGATCTCGTACGCATTTAGAATATAATAATAAGTTTGACACGAAAATTCGATTTTGGGTTTCTCGGAAAATATATCTCGGAAGAACTGATTTTATAAATTCACCTCGCGAAACACTTTTCGGTAATACTGTTGTGTGCGGCTTATTTCGCCTAAACGGTCGGAAACTATTCTTGGCTTTTATTTTTAATTGTACATTTTGCGAAAATAAATTTCGTTTCGAAGTTTATCTCTGTGAAACACACAACGAGTTTTCCGAGAATTAATAAATCTTGATTTATTTGCAAATAGTCGAAAAGATAGTGGAAAATTCTCGATTCAGTGACGGATATATTTTTCTTTAAGCCGTAATAAAGAAATATGCAAATTTGCGAAAATTTCCATATACATCTTCAATGTTCCGACAATCGACCGGCAAAAATCCTCAGAGGATTGCATATTTTAGAGCAGCACTCACTTTTCAATTCAATTCGAAACACTGAAGATTGCAACGGTTACTGAATGGAAAATTTAAAAAGTGAGCCAACCGAGAGAATTTATAATAGCATTGTTGTCAAGTTTATTTTTGCTCTATGCCACGTAGAAATCCTTATACGAGACTATTTTTCAATTTTCAAATCGGCAAAAATCGAATAAAAACATAACGATGTTATTTTCGTTGCACAGAAGTTCTTTCGTGTGTCAGAACGATGCATTTCGAACTTTTAGATTTTCAGACAAACATGTAATAATTTTATAATGCAATTATACTTCAGCATATTGGATTGAAAAATGAACCAGAATATTCTGTTTTATTTAATTAAATTCAATATTAAATTTCGTAGTAACTTTATTAAAAATTCCACAATACACTAATGAATTTTTTTGTAAAATTTATATAATAAAATAGATGATATTGATACATAATATCTTGAATTATTTATGTAATAAGAAACTATCAAAATATAAATCTGATTTTGTTAAAAATAACCATTACTCCGATAAAAATCAATAGTAAATAAATGAAAACGCCATCGATACAAAAAAAAATTAAACATCACAACTATTAATAGACAACACAACACAACGACGCAAAAGTTTATTTCAAAGAAAAACCTACAAATAAAGTAAAAGAAAAATATTTATATACAATAAGGCGATACAATTTATATTCTCCTAATTAATCCTACAAAAGCCGAGATCTTTCGAGTGAGGCCCGATCTTGCGAAACTGTGATTTTCGGCAGGACTTAGTCTCTCTTCTCTTTGAAAACATCGCCGATATTGTTGAGAACAAGCGAACGGGGTGAACGTCGTTGCGATAAAATCGTGCTTCTCTATACATTGAGAAAACGGCCTCTTTTCGCCCTCCCTAGCACACGTATAAAAACGAGTAAATAGATATGTTCGGAACCCATCATCTTAAGCTTTTTTCCCTCGTCTCCTGTTCCATTTCATTCCCTTCCTTTTGTTTTTCGCCCGCTTCTGTCGTCAAACAGTAATCAAAGAGATCACAGCTATTCTTCAGAGGATAGATACGGTTCAGAAATATATATATTGTGTGTATCCATTCCGATGGTATTGTTCGAAACAGATCGGTGGGCTGTCATTAACTCGGTCCAATTGCAGGGGTCCTCTGAAAAACGGCTGAAAATCGACCCGGAACGGATGCAATAAGGATACTGGACGAACGAGTGGTCTGCAAAAAATTGTGACAATGCACGAAAAAAACTGGCCTCAAGCGTTATGGGTTTCATGTCAAACATAGGTCCTTTGATTGTGGAGAGTTAGTTTTTTTGAAATTGTACTTGTGTATGGAGGAAAGTATACATAGAATATACTGAAAATGTGGGTACAAATTTTGGTGCACTTATATCGAACAATTTTGGTTCAGTTGTATATAATGATTTCAGTGCAATTATTTGAGTATTTGAACTAATAAGTTTAATAAAGATTTTCTGAAAATGAATGAATTTTAGGGTTGTTTATTTTTTAAGGAAAAAAGTTGAAGTATAACTATCAGGATACGTCGCATTTTTACTTTTTAATGGTTTCGGAATTGCGATGTAACGTATTTGAAAATCTTTATTTAATGTCGTTAGTCGCGATTACAAATAAATGCATATTTCTTCACGGTGAAAAAACTTTTGAGACTTAATTCGGGTGGAGCATTTGCAAGTGCTAGCTTAATTTCGATGGCAATGCCCTGGCAAAGTTTCAGAACGCTTCGCGCATATTTCCTCGTTTTGTGTGTGGAGGCGTTTCAGCACTTACAGACCGTATTAAAATTTGTCGCCTCTAATGAAGAAAATCGAATTTTCCTAGCATCCTCGGTGTCTACAATCTTAATTTTCTGGAAGCGCTTTGGCTGAATGCCGCCAAAAAAGTTATTGTTAACTCTCTTCTGCATTTTATTTGTTAACTTTCTAAAAACGATGAATATTATCATTTATAAAAGTTCAATTCAATTATAATCAATATATTTATACGAAATAAATTTTCTAAGTTGAAAATTTTGAAACTCGTAATTCAAACGTTAATTCGCCAAAACTATTCACAGTTGGAAAATTAACAGCTACACGATAGAAATAAATCACACGTCAAGGCTATTTTCAGCCTATAAATGTACATGTATAGAACTGAGAAAAATTCGCCAGTACGTGTTCACAATCAGTCGGCAAGAATGCACTTATGAACGAATTACAACGCGATTCAGTTCGGATAAAATGTTTTCAATCGAACTTTAGCACGCGAGGGAAATTTTTCACAAATGCCTCTATATAGAAACCGGGAACCGATATGAAATTAATCTGAAACTATTCGATATGTTTGTGTTTGAACGCAACCCTTTGAAGAATAATCATATCCCCATCATGTTATAGTCACATTTTTTTAAATTAACTTTTGTGGTAATTATAAAAGTATTTTTTTTTTTTTTTTTAATTAAAGGTTATTTTTGATCAATGCTGTACTGTTGAAATTTAAAATCGTTTCAAGTATCACATTATTTATATGGCGTGTAAAAAAAATTTTCAGTTCCGCGAACACCTTACGTGTTGATTTTACGATTCGGTCGGAATGAAAATCGTTATAATTACATGTTTTTCGTGCACTTGTACTAGTTTGGAAAATGTTACGTGAATTGAACGATTAGGGTCTAGTTAAGTGAGTTAGCTACAATTAAGTTTTTAAACTCTTGTAATGAATGTGGCACATGAACTAAAACGGTGACGTAAGTTTTCAACTAATAATGAAAACTTGTAACAAAGAACGAAAGTTTTCGAACGTCAATGAAACTCGTACTTGCTCATACCATTTAAATTTATAAATAGAATAATTTCCCAAACGATAATATAATTTTCATTTTTAATATTTAACTCAAACTCGTTCAATTATTTATAACACACATCACAATGCGATGAGAGAAAGTGCTCTGATGAAAAAAAAACATAATGAAACTCGCGAAATACGTTCGCTGAATCCTACTCGGCTTCATAAATCAAATTTATTCCAACTATCGCGAGCCGCCTCTCTCGAACATACATATATTATTTTTTAATATTTTTTAGTACAGTTCAGTGCGGCTTCGTAACGATTATTCGATAGGGCGATTAGGACAGCCTCGCGCATATAAAACTTAATTGATAGCCGCCATTACACGCCAAGGGTGGCGCGTGTGGTCAAAACATATACGTATGTCGAAATGGTAAATTTTTCGGATTTCCAAAAAAATATCAATCATACGAATGTTATTAATCGGTGGTCTTCGATTATTTATTTTATTTTTGTTGGAATTGTCGTTCATTAATTTTAACATCATCATATTTGACCTATAAAACGTTTAATGTGGGACCAGGGCCGTTGAAAAGGGGAGGGGGGTGAGAGGGATAAATTCCCAGAGCCTGGGTTATTTTGGAGGCCCGTGACCGATTTTGTAAATTTTTGGGACTGAATTTTTATCCTATGTTTTGAATAATTTTTAAGTGTTGATTTTTGTGTTAAAGAAAAAAATTTTGGGTTTGAATAATTTTGGGAATCGTTGATCTTACCATACTTTTCATATACCGGTAATTTGGTATTTTTTTTACTAATTACTGGTTTAAATTAAATTTATTTTTGTGTGAAAACTGGAAAAAATAACAAAAAACCAGAAAAATTATCACAAATCTACACAATCTGACATTTTTTCAAAAATATTTTCAGAAAAAACAACAACGTTTTTCAAAATTATTCGAAACACAAAAAAAATATATTTACCGGTAAAAATTAAAAATTTTCCAGTAAATCACCGAACTATTATTCGGGTCATTTAGCGGTTCACCGGTTTACCGGTAATGGCCTCCCCAGTTACAACTATAAATTATACATATATTTAATAATTTAAAATATATATTTTATAAGCAATCTTTCAATATTTACACTCCTTTCATATTAATCTATATACCACTTTTAACGAATCTTAAAATACATCTTTCTATACCTTGAATTTCCCTCAAATATACCCCCCATCATATCAACCGACTCCTCATTTCAATACGACTCGACTCACATTTATCTTTCAAACAATTCTTCCCAATCTCCTGATGATTTCCATACTTCTTCACACATCCTTAATTTCCTTCATTCGCCATACTCCTTCACACATTTCCTTCATTCGATATCCGCATTCTACTGAAGATCGTGACCATTCCAAAAGCCCATACAATCAAAAGCCACACTAACCGCCTCGCTCGATCGGATACCATCATAAACCACCACACCGATACTATCTCGAGCTAGTCACCCTACCCAACTGTAATTCGATCATAATACACGTATAATGATATAAATTTGGATATCTGTCCACAACGAGGCGTGCAAAGCGGCCTCAGAGCGTAACGCACATCATTAGCTAACGAACGTCATCGGGCCGAGTGCACTTCAGCGCCAAACCGCAATGCAAATTCAGTGCAACCGATCGAAACCGATATCCAAAGGTTGTGGTTATGTTAGTCACGTGTCCTGTACTATGACATGTCAACCGTGTAATAATACGTGTTTCTAGCAAGATGGCTTTTGGATACTGATACGACTGTTTAGGGATCGTTTGCTTTGAATATTGATAAATTATCGGTATTTTTTGGATTCATTTTTTATTATGTGATTTCATATACAGATAGTTTTCGGCTTACGATGGTTTGCACTTACGACTGAAAAAAAATAATTTGTATATTTTTTATTAATTTTTTTTTCTAAAATTACTTACTAAATCACAAGCTGTCGTCACCTACGGTCAATATATTTCAGAAAAAATATTGACTCATTTGGATTATTGTTGATAATGATAATGGTATTATCTGCCAGGTTTTCTATAGTTATTTTTGGGATATAGATATGTGCTCTTTCTCATTGAAAAATAAATCTAATATTTTTTTTTATATTATTATTAAATAAACCGTAGCAGGGTTAAAAATAAAAAAAATTATGTAAATAAAATTGATTGATTTTTTATATGGATTCGACTTACAATTGAGTTCAGGAACGTATCTCCGTCGTAAATCAAGAAAACTTGTATATAATATTATATGTTCCGCAATATTTGTGAAATTCTGTTTTTCATGGAAAATACAAACAATCTTTTTTTTTATTTTACGTCATGTATTAGTGTGTTGTTCTCTTTTTTAGTGTTATTAATAAAATAAATGATTAACTTCATCTATCAAATATTAGATTTGACGTGTCTTATAATATATCATGGATGGCTGGAAAAGACTTATATTATTGTACTTTGTATAAAAGACCTTATTTTAGAAATGGAAGTCGAGGAGTCGACAGTTGAAAACAGCATTTACAGATTACTTCAATTTTGTTTAAATTTCACAAGATTTTTTTTTTTTTTTTTAATTAAATATTGAAAGGATTAGATCTACAAGATTTATTTTATTGATTTATATGTTGTATGGAATTTCATGGAACAGAAAATTTATAACTATCAATATCAAATAATTTTCTATAATACATACAAAGAACTCGTCGCATTTCAAACAGCGATCCAAACCGAAAAATTCCCATTCTTCACACACACCCGTTTATAAAAATCATAAGAACCGACTCGAATTGATTTTACTGATTTACACATTGTATGGAATTTCACCGAACACCAAATTCATAACTACCAACATCAAATAAATTTCTTTAAAAAAACACAAAGAACTCATCGCATTTCAAACGACAATCCAAACCGGAAAATTCCCATCCTACACACACACACATACCCATTTATAAAAATCATAAGAGCCAACTCGAAAAACTCCCATCCGTACCAAATTGATACAAGGAAATCGCGAAATGCCAGCGCACACTCGACGAAGCCAGTGCGCTTTTCGCTTTACAAACACGAAACGCCGCTGAATTCTCGGCCTTTGAGCTCGCCAAGAATTCAGACGACTGCTGGTCTTCAGGGGTCTGAAAGACGACGTCCTCGACATCTTTGAGACCCGTCGAGGATCTCGGGCCGGAGTCCAAGCGGTCCTGGCCGGGTCTTCAGAATTTGCAGTATCTGACTCTGGAGGTTTTTGAGCGTATCGTGAATTTATGATATGCGGTCGAACGACATTGCTGGGTTGATAATTCGGTCTTAATGGGGTTTCTGTTGATTAAATTTTTCGATTTTTTTTATATAATGTCGGATCGGAAGTGTTTTTATGTTTTATTATTATGTGTGGAATTGATTGAAATACTATAGTTTTTACGCATTAAATTCAACGTTTCGAACTTCATGTTCAACGTTTTGAATTTCAAATTTAACGTTTACGATTCAAATTCAATATTTTAGAATTCGAATTCAACAAATCGACGAGAATTTATAGTAATTAATTTCATTGACTACCACGACAACGGTCATAATATAATACATACAGTTTTTACACTTAAATTGGATGTTTCAAACTTCAAATTTAATGTTTCACACTTCAGATTCAACTATAGGAAAGTATTACAGCTTTTACGCTTCAAATTGAATGTTTTAAACTTAAATTTAAACGTTTCACGTTTCAAATTCAAAAAGGATATTCTACACTTCGAATTGGGCGTTTTATACGTTAAATTCAACAAATCAACGCTAATTCATACACGTTTTACACTTCATATTTAACTATAGGAAAGTATTACAGTTCAAATAAGTCACTTTAAATTCAACAAATCAACTCGTAGTAATTAATTTAATTGGTTACTATCACAACGATCTTAATAATACTTTCCTATAGTTGATTTTGAAGTATAAAATGTTTGAAAGGTAAAATATTGAATTTTTAGTGTGAAACGTTGTATTTGAAATACAAAACGTTGCATTTCAAACGTAAAACGTAGAATTCGAAATGCAAAAACTATATGAATGCAAATATGATATAATTTCATCTCCGCAACAAAGCGAGTTACTTCAAAGCACTATGTGCGGAATATGGATCGTGTAATACTTTCGCGTCGATTGCATAACACACACACTCGAGCGATCTCTTGAGATGTAATATTTATAAATTTACGTTCATATTTCAGAAAATAAACGCATTTCGAACGTGAAACGTATCTCTCGTGTATTGATTCGTCAAGAACATTGGTAAGCGCAACGTCGTGCCGGTTTCCCTTCGCGAGCTCGTCGTGCGAACTTATAATCGCGGCATTCCTCGAATGTCAAATAGTTCGCAGACACTTATAAAATGTGTTATATGATGTGAGGGAGGCTTAAAGAGTTTTCGAGATGCTAAAAATAATTTTTGAGAGAACTCCTGCCGATTTATGTCAGCGAAATTTGTCGAAGAAAAATTTGTGCTGAAATATATTGTATGATGTTGTACGCTTGGGTCTCGTATAACATGGTTTTATATAACACGATTATGATATAATATGGTTGATGGGTTGTGACCTATTTTTGAACAACACGTTTTGTATAACGTGGTTTTAGAAAAAAAAACGGTTATAAATGAATTAAATAATGCTTTACATCGATTTATTGAGAAATTTGCATTTTAATGTGATTAAAAATGCATTGTAAGTGCTTAAATTGAGGTTCTTGATAAATTTCATGAATTATAAGTGCTTAAATTATTATTATTTTTAACGAATTTTGCCTGTAGTTTGAATGTTTGTTTGTTTGTTTGTTTTTATCAATTTTTAACCATATCTTAACGATTTTCGAGTTTATACATATGTATGTTGTCCAGTAGCATCTTTTTCTATCCAAACTGTAAGAACATGCAAATTTTAATGATCTAACAAAAAAGATTTTTAAAAACTATCGAACATAACATCCCCATAACACGCACACATAAAACTACGCGCAAAATTCGTTTAGAATTCGTTAAGAATTTTCGGACTTAAGGCATAAATTACACGTAAAACACATTAAGAAATTTAATTTAAGCGCCTATAATTAATTTTGTCTTAATAAGCAAATGCATTGTTTATAATAATAAAAAATGTATTAACAAACTTGGATATATATTTTGGAATGAAACCCTAATTTTGTATGAACCTCAAACCTCGTATAACACAAATTTGTATCACACGACGATTTTGTGGAACCATATAACCGTATTATACGAGGCCCAAGTGTATTCAGATATTCTTTAAGATTGAAAATTTATATACTTTAAAAGAAAATTTCATCAGTATCAAAACATATATATTATATTAAATAATTAGGTATTTTTTGTTGATATTCAGACTTCCTCCACCTGGTGTTGGAAGCTTCCACGGTCTGCCTCTGCAACGAGGAGTCTTCTTCCTCCCAAACTTAAGCCATCTATTATCCCGCGGTCTCGCCAACGATAAAACTATTTATCTTATCTAGCCAAAGTAACTTCAATTACGAATTCCATATTAAGTGGCGGCGAGGACGTATTTATACAGTGTCTTTCCGGGCCAGACGCGCACAGTGATCGATACGATTAATTATCGTGGCCGAATTAAGCGAATCTCTAAAATCTTGGATAGAATTTTAGAAATTGATTAGTGCTGGATTTGTTCCGGTTAGGTTTGTGTAATTTTCGTAGAAAAACGTTCGGCGAAATGTGTTGGAAGTATATAAAATTATGAGGTACTACGTCAATTTCGTTCATCTTTTATGTGGGTCTGTGATGCAGCACGATGCTGAAATTTTTTTCATAAAACACGCGAAATTTATGCGTCTCGCTTTCCCTTAACTTTGGAAATTCAAAAATTTCTCATAACGTGACTCTTTTGCTTTTGAGAAGAAGAAAAAACACGAGCGCAACATTTCTCCGGCGATATGGATTTGTGCAATATTTAACACGAACATCATTATCACTTTTCGTTCTTCCTTTGAAGGGAAAAAGCGTACTTTATTAAAAATTCTGTACCGAATTTTTGCGACTTCTATTCTTGTCTTCTGCCCAAAAATCTCGATTTTTTTTTTTCGAATTATTTTACTTTCTTGCCTCGATTGCTTTACGTGTAGCCACGACAGAACAAAAAAGGGACAACTAAAGACAAAGCCTCCGATAAATTTCATCAATACGTAATGAAACACTTCTCGGAATTCACTTCGCTTTCATCTCTCCGAGTCCGGTGTCCTTATATTTATGTCCTCTTTGTGTAAATTTGGAGTTTGCACCGTATTATATATGCCATATATATATTTATTAATTTTTTTCAAAAATGTAATACCCTGCCGTAGGAAAATCATTTCGTTTTCAGTGAGTGTCTACATTTGCCGTCACCTCATTCCGGAGGGGAAATTCTTAAAAGGCTTTCATCGCCGTCGGCAAAATAATACGGTCTGTCGAGGAAAAGGATTCTTTTCTTCTATTATTGTTATTCTTTTGTGCAGTATTTGTGCGCGTTTTTAAATATCATCAATTATGATAGCCTGCGCGCCGAAATGTAAATTTTTTCTCTCCCTCAATTAAAACAACGAATCAAATCGACTATACTTTAAGTTACTTTCGTTTCTTCTTTTCCTAAAATTTGCATATCTTCGGACTAGGTAGCTTATTTTTTTCCCGTAGCTCACATTTTTCTATAAACCTAAATTCATATTGAACAAAATTTTATTTGAAAATGATTTATATTGAAACATCATATTCAACTTTGAACATTAATTTGGCTCCCACATTCACATCACTAAAACTTTTGCTACCAATATTTCGCCGAAATATTAATGGAAACTCTCTGAAATATTTTACAAGTACTAAATTCGGCCAGCTATGACATTGTCGCATTTGAAGTGCACTTTTGAACGACCGCCCTATGATGAGTGGACACTTGAGTACATTCGCGTCCAAAAGAAACTGGAACCTAATCCCGTCGATCAAATATTTGAGTTGCTCCGAAATAAATACACCCCTGGGCGCTGAGAAAACGAAAATTTTCCCGCCATTGTGTATAAAAGTTTTTGCGAGTCCGCATTCGAAATTTAACATAGGAATATTTTAAAGCGTTTTCGGTCGAACTTGTGCCGGAGTTCGACGTATTAAATTTTATCGAATCGTGAGTGTTTATGTTTATTTTCTATGAAAAATAAAATTTAAAATATAAATATTTCGTATTTCGGATAATAAATTTTATATTATTTTTTTTAATTAATTATTATTTTATAATTTATTTGTCAGTGTATAATTTTTGTTGTATAAATTTGCGAAATTAATTTCGTAACGAGCGGCGCCGTTCGTGAATATCAATTTTTTTCCTTGCTATCTTGCAGACTTGGTTCGACTTCATTGGAAATTCCTCTCAGCTTTAGAAGAGGTTCACTTTAAAATAATTAACGACACTCGAGCGTCATTAATCGAACAAAATAACGACTTTAAAATATTAATAAGACTATGATCAATTTTTCGATGCATTTTCACATTTCTTACACTGCCGCCATTTATTATTACACAACACACTATTTAATATTAAAAAATAAAAATTTTCAACCAATTCTTTCAAGGGATAATGTATTTTGCACGGCAGTGATATAAACATTCAAAACAAATATCAAACGTCGTATTAATATAATTTATTGAGTTTTAAAAGTACCCTAGTCGCTACAGGAATATTTTTTAAGATACCTGACGAAGTCTAGCTCTCCAGGACCTTTCGTTACCTTTTCTATAAAGGACAAACTTTACCGATTTCAAAGCGTCTCAGACAGATAAACTTTCAGTTTTTAATAGTATAGATAGATAGATAGATAGATAAGCGCACTTGCCATAACACTTGACAGAAAAATCCGACGTTTGAATACCTCACGGGCAGTAACGGAACTATTATTATTTTTGTTACTGACAACGTTGTCGGGCGAAATGCTGATTTTTTTGTATAAGTTATCTCTATTTTCCGGGCCGAATATTGGCACCCTTTTTTCAATATGAAATAAAACACAATTCATACAAACAACACAACAAATCCGAACACGATGCATCATCCGCAACACAAATATGACCGCCACGACATTTCGCATCGAAATTATCCCGTCTCGTGCATTATTCAAGCGGATTCGAAAACCCTTATTTTGCAGCTCCGAAAATATATAGACGAAACATATCAAACATTCACTCTTCGACAGGTCGGAAAAGGAATCCGTAATGCGGAGACGGTCGTGCTGAAGAGACGTCTCTTCTGGGTTGCCCGTTTGAGGTTTGAGGTCCGGGCCTTGTTAACCTCATGCCGATGCAAAGTGTCCTGGTGAGGATATCTAGCTCAAAGAATCCCGGGAAAACTCGTGTATGGGAAATGATAGCATCTCGAGTGCGGTGTGGCTTGAATATCCAGGTGGAATCGTGTTGTGGTAGGAAGACTTAAATTCATTTTTTTTTCGGTTCGGATAGGTTCGTAGTTGAGTTATTTTGGGATGTATGATGTATGGCGTTTGTATTACTGTTGAATTTAATGACGAAAAATAGGGGAATATGTTTTGGTTTTAATAGTTTGCACTTTAAAATTTGATACTTTGTACTTTACGCCTCCCCCCTCCAACTTCAGAGTGGAAAGTATCAATTTTATTATAGAAAATAATTAATACAAATTTTGGAAGGAAATTAATCGTACTTTAGTTTTGATCACATTTTATAGCGCAAAGTATTAAAATTTGAAGTGCAAAATATTAAAACCAAAATGCATATTTGTTATGGGTGCAAATTATTTTTATCGAAGTGAATATGATCAAAACTAACGTGCAAAAACAAAAAAAAAAACTATTTTATTATAGCGAAAATTATAATTTTATATTAAGGTTCATTAAACTTATATTTTTTTTATGAAACTATGGTTCGTTTACTCTAACTTGAGAGTGAAATAAATTTTACCTTTCCATCATATTATTATTGTATTTTAAGCACAAAATTATCGACGCAATCTAACAAAATGTAAATATTTACCCTCAAACATCAAAACAGACTAAACACTAAAACACTCCCAAAATTTTTCTATTTTCGGCCCGAAATTAAACCCGAAAGATCACAAGGCGACACAACCTTCAAACTAAGCCAAATGCAATCTCTTCGAAATACATTCTTTCTCACATTTTTTTAATTTGAAGCCACTCTTCGGCAACCCGGGCCGGTGTTAATTAAGAAGCGTCGCTGAATTTATTGGAGCGGAATGTTTTCTTCATTTTTCCTTCATTTCCAGCTCGTCCTGGCGTTGAAGTTTCCAGAAGATACCGGCGAGCTTTGTAACACGTTTCCATTTATGCCACAGCATAACAATAGCAGGGAAAACGGGAAGGTATGAAAAAAGAATGGGGGCGGCGGAATAAAAATAAACAGCCAGCTGTATCCGATTTCGCGGGAACGGATTTTCGTACAAAATAGTTTTCCCGCCGCATCTTTCAGTGTATATTTCATTTTCAACTGGGAAACCGTAATCCCGCTTGCCGTCTTTTTCTTATTTTCATAAGACGTATATTTCACGCGCAATCTGGATATTCAAAGGGGGTCTTTAAATAGTTGTGTATTGCTTTTTTTTGCTTCGATAAATTGTTCTTTCGTTTTATCGTTTGAATAACCAAAAATGTTTTAATTTTGTAATGATTTGTTTTTTAAATAGTGCTTAGTTTTTCTGTTCAGTCTAGCGTATATCGAGTTGCGTACTAGGTACGTCCAAGATAAGCTTATTAGAAATTTAAATTCGTTTTTATTATTATATAAAATAGACTATAAATTATTATATAAAATAGTGTGATTGTATTAATATTTATAAAGCCGTCTAAATTTATCCTTTTTTCAAGCTTTTTATTAGCTTGCTCTGATTCAGAAATGTCATTTGTTATTTCAGTTTTGTTTATTATTTTGTAGAGAAAAGATTAATTTAGCTTGTTTTATTACGATTCCATTTATAGTATCACAATAATAGAATTCAAAAATAGGACCTAGTGTAGGAATTTACGTATAAAATGATTTGATAAAAGCCTTTATTTCAATTTAATATGTAACTTTTCTTATATCTTTTTTTAGAAATTTTTGAAACCGTATATATTTAAATTGAGATGAAAAAAAAAATAACAGTTAACTTATATAAAATTTCTAATTATAACTAGACATATAAAATACACCAATTACTAAAGTTAAGCACATAATAACCTATATATAAATGGGTAATATTTAGAAATTGCGGAATAAATTACTTTTTTCATCAAAAATTTTCAATAATTTAATCAACAATTTTCGATAATGATATTCATAAATCAACTTATTTTTTTTATTTATTTATTTATTTAAAACCCCGCTTGTTACGTACAAGGCTAATCAACACATCCATCAAAAATCAACTCAATTAAACTCATAAACTTTCAAAGATCATTCAACACATCCACTAAACATTCACTAGTTCGTATGGAAATGCTCGATCCCCATATCGGAAACGCCACATTTTCCAACAAACAAAATACCGCCCCTCGAATCCGTCAAATTCCGCCCACGCGAAACAGCCATACGATAAATCCATTTCAATTAACACATTTCCGAGGGGTATACGAAACAAAAACCCGAATCGAAATCACGCACAAATCGGCAAACACAAATCCAATATGCTAGCTTCGATTACACTCGTCCCGTTCGCCCGCCAAACCCAATACGTCACATTAAGATAGCGGGCAGAAAATCATAACGGCTGGCAAAACAACAACGCAATCCGCGTGATTGGCACATAATGATTCACCTTAGGGCCGATTCGGGATAATTGGAAGACTGTTGTGAGATTGATTGGCAGACCAGGCCCAGAAGTTGGGACCCGCGGAACTAGGCCGAGCCCCGCTGAATGGTCCGGGAGGAGTTTTGAGAGATGTGTAGTTTTAGTGTGTGTCGGTATTTTTAATGTGTTGGGTGGATTAATTGAAAAGTGTTAGTTTGAAGTTAAGCGTCGTACGGATTTTGTATGATAAATTCAACTTTGTAGAAATCTACCCGCGGAACTAGGCCAATCGCCGCTGAATGATCAGGGATAGAAATGTGTAGTTTTAGTGTGTGTTGGTTTTTTCAATATGTTGTTGATGTTTTGGGTGGATTAATTGAAAAGTGTATGTTCGAAGTTATGCGTCGTACGGTATTTATATTATAAATTCAACTTTGTATATAATATTAGGGAAGTCAAATTTGGCATAATTTTCATTTATTGGTAATCCGGTATATTTTTTTTTAATTACCGGTAAATTGAATTTTGTATAAAAATCGGAAAAAACCGGAAAAATAATGAAAATGTCTTCAAATCTTCCAAAAAAAACAATATTTAAAAAAAACGTACACCTACCCAATCCGACATTTTTTCAAAAATATTTTCCAAAAAAAATAACGTTTAACAACAATATTCGAAACAAAAAAAAATTATTTACCGGTAAAAATTAAAAATTTACCGAACTATCAATTAGGTTATTTACCAGTAAACTGGTTTATCGATAATAGTCTCTCTAGTACATATCCACGGTTCTTATTATCGGATTGATTTATTAAAAAGTGTAATAAATTATGTATGATGAAATTTGTATAAATAATCAACTAATTATGAGATTTTCAAAGTCAATTGGAAGAATAGATTGTATTTCGTTAATTACTAATTTAATGTTTAAAAAGTTGAATTTGATTTGATTTGTATAAAGTTAAATTTTGAGTGTAAAAGCTGTATCGGGAATTGAATGGAGTCTGAAAAGTTTGGTGTAATACAGAATCAAGTAGGTTCGATATTATGATATAAAAATTTGTGATTATTTTTTAGGACATTTTCAATATTATTTTTCATTGAAAGAAATAAATGTATTTCAAAATTCCTCATATTTTTTGTTCACGCTCACAAAGAAACTTCGATACAAATTTCACATGAAAATTCAATCATTTTATAAACAACGTTTTACACGTAGAGTAATTTAACTGTCCGTTTATATCGATCATATTTCCGATATTGTGTCAAAACCGAAACTTAAACACGACACGAACATTCACCAATATTAATTTCCTCATTTTGACACCATCAACCGACCAACACTCCCCGATCGCAATTTTAAATTCTTCGAAATTATATATGAATAAATTAATATCGCACATTGTTCAAATATCACAATAGTGTCATCGAACGCTCCTTTCACCCGCTGACATCAATTTAATTAATATCGAATAATAAAATTCAATAACGGCGCAGCTCCGCTGAAAATCGCGCTCCCATTGTTCGCAGGCTCTGAAAGATTCGCCGTTTCGCGTGACATCTGTCGATTTCTTTTGTTTCAGCGAAACTTTCATAAAGGCCCACACATTATATATATATAATAAGCTTTTATATACGTATATATGTGTGTGTGTGTATGTGTACGGAAAACTTCGACGTGACAATTTCACAGGACAATTTCATTTTTCATAACGACGCACGTGCTCGAGCACTCCACGGCGGCCTTTCGACTTTAATGGCCCTTATTAAATTTTACCGCGCTCGCATACTCGTGTGTATGTGTGTACAAGTGTATAGAATCAAAATTCGCAATTATTAGGTGTGTGTGTCTAAGGAAATCTGTTTGGTTTTTTTTTTAATTCGTGAAAATACTGCCGATTCGTATTAATTTGATAACAATACGCCCATTAATTCGTTTGATAAATAATCGGATTGAAATAATTGGTGTATTAATAAAAAATAAACGATAAATATAGATTTTATCATGTAGAAAAATAAAAATGATTAATATATGTTAAATTGATTTGAATTTTTCTTCATGATCTTCACTGAATATTCTAAAAAAATCCGTTTGTTTTTTTTTATATCATAACAATACTGCCAATTCGTATTAATTTGATAATAATACGCTCATTGATTCGTTTTATAAAAAATATCCTCTGAATTAATAAAATAAATAAACAAGAAATATAGAAGTAATCGTGTAGAAATATAAATTGTCATGAATTTTTATATAGACTTTTCTTCGTGATCTTCATTAAATATTATATTTATGGTAAACGATAATATTTTGTATTTTTATTGATCCAAATTTTTTTATAAAAATATGAAACAAATGGTATATAAACATGTATTTAAATTATAAAATGTGAATTTGAAATTAAAAATCTATAAAACTCAAGTTTTCCTAGGACAATAAAATATACCATATCTATTCATGAAAGATTTCATTAAATTTAATAATCAATTTATAAATTTTATTCAAGAAACTTAGTAAACCAATTGTATTGATAAAATTATCGAAATAGTAAAGAGAAATAAATATATACATATATGAATGAATCGAGATTAGCAGAATTCCAAGAAAAACGGACACGTCTCGCCCGAAAAAAACAATAAGAAATAATAATATTGTGAGTTTTGATTCTATACCCTTCATATGTACAAGTGTATAGAAGTAAAGAGACAGTTTATTACTTAATATGTCTCCCACTGTTATTTTATTAATATCTCGTTCGTCGTGCTAGCGTTTATTAAAGGTCGCTTTCAAGAGTCGGTCGTGTCGGCCCGATTGGTGTTCGGGGTCATGAAAAGGGCGAATTTTCCGTTTTCGGAAAAGTATCTTATCCGATTTTTCATTGTATAGACTTATCTGATTGGTGTCCGTTGTTAACTTTTCACCGTGAACGTATTTAACTGGATGTTTTCTTTCTCTTTCGAACGGTACGCAATTGTGAGTCTTTTGAGATTCCCACTCGGATTTGGATGTTGAAATTTTGGGATCGTATATTTTCCTTGCAAAAATTTCACTCTGATAATTTCTCGGAATGCTATATTATTGTTATGTTTATGTTTTCACGCTCGTACGAGAAACCGTTTTCCACAATATGGGTTTTTGTTTTTCTATATTAACATAGCGTTGTTTGAGATATTATACAAGCGATATAAAGTGGGAAAATTATTGTTTGCGTTACTGAGAAAACTTTAGGGCCGAAAAAATTTCGATTTCAATTTTAAGTACTAAAATTAACTGTGTTATTTTGTGCATATATTTAAAGTTTAAAATAATTTTAAAACCTACACTGCGTCTGATTATTTATAGTTTGTTCATCAATATTCATCGATAATAATTTTTTTTCACAAATATAATATGGGAATTTTCAGTAACATTATTCATTATTTTTTATTTCCAAACCATCCATTGTACTCGAAAATCTAATTTTCATCTCCCTCATAGAATACCGCCGTCTAAACATAAATAAAACGCAAAGACAACGCTCAAAACCTTTCGGGAGTTTTCTTCAAATTTCCTCGCATTTTCCCCTATTTTCCAACGGCTCGGGGTTAGTGACAAACCACCACAACAGGTTTCGCTTTTCGGCATAAATCTCGCGAATTTATCCGCACCGTCGACCAATTTGTTACGCTTTATCGTGTCGTTCATTATTTCCAACACTTTGTCCGCGTTGGCGATGTCTCAATACCGAAGACATCGATCCGCCGATGCGTGTTTGAATATATGAAATAATACGGGAATATTTCAGGCTTAGGATTAATGATCGATGTCCGTCCGACTGTCGTATAAGTGTGTATCTTTGTGGATCGTTATATACAATTAATCGGGCGATAAAAATGGATAATGCGAACCTTCGGTCTCCGTACAGAGGTCCGTAAAAGACAAACTGCCTGACCCGAAAGAGGTCCGTTCGAATTTAGTGCTTCCTATGTCGGGATTTCGGCTAAGTAGCCTGAAGTTGACTGAAAAAATCGAGGACAACACCTTTATTATGGTGAATTATGATTTCGGCTGATGCGCCCATTTATATCGATTGTTTCGCACGATTAGAAAAAAGACTTCTCGAAATGATCGTAAAATCTAGTTTTCGAATGAAAATCAAATAGATAATGTCGCGGCTCTCAAAACAGATTTATTTATAACGCATTTTTTATCGTACGGGCGAAAAGTTTTATCTCATTTTTCAAAAAGCCTTGTCTTTTATACGCTCGTCTTTCCGTTTTTTATATAGAACGAGGGGTATCCATATACGTATATATCTGCACAATTTTTTTCGTACGCATAATACAAATACATATTTTTTTGTACAGGGTATCGTTTTGAGTTTTATCTCGCGGCGTTGACAGCGAAATGTCAAAAATTGCCTTATTTCTGCCTCTTTGACACAGTGGCGATTAAAATCTTTCATAAGCCGAGACCGAGATTATTTTTGGCGATTTTTCTTTTTGCGTCTTACGTATTATTTATCGTATAGGGTGCGTCAGAAAATTTTGAAAAAATTCTACGGTGAAATATCACGTAATTCATATATTAAAAATAGTACAATTTTTCATTTTACTTAATTGAATTTTTTTTAATATATCATTTTGCTGATTCAAATCGAATTTTGCATTTGAAATTTTAGTAGTTATTCAAATATTAATTTTTGATACGAAGTGAACATTTTCATACCGATGTAAAGGATCGTTTGAAACTCATGAATTTTAATAATACCAACTTTCAAATAGAACCGATGCAACAATATCGCGATCGTTTTATGCACAAATAGTTTATAGCCGAACTTAGAAAATTCCTCTTCCCTTCCCCATAACTCCCTCAAACACAACTTTGCAAATCACCAATTAATTTTCCCAACTACCCTATCTACAATGGAAACTCTTCACGCTCGTAACACATATACATATTACACAAACGTACACAGTCGCGCAAAAAAAAATTATCGAACACATCCCACGTATCATTTTATTAATAAAAACCCGCCCGCAAAATGGCCAATAGCTCAAAACGCACGCACAATACGCATATAATATATAATAAGGGTGCACACACCGTTTCCTTTTATTTCTCCATTTTATTCGTCCGCTTTATTTTATTTTCGTTCGAATTTTTCTTTTTTTTTATTCGCGCGCTTTTCATTTCGCGCGTGACAGCCGACAAGTCGCGTCAAACGGAACACGGAAACGCGAAGGTGCGTTGTTTTGTATATATGTATAATATACATAAACATATTTATGTTGTATATGCGAAAAAGCCCGGAGCGTGACATTGCCGTGCAAATACTAATTACCGGGCTATATTTCGCGGTATGCTTTTGTGCGCAGGACTAACTTGTCCGCGCGCACCGTTGCGGAAGATTCGCGAAGTGTGTGCCGTTTTGGTTTGGTGTTGTAATTGTTATTGATGGTGGTATAGAATGGGACAATTCTGATGGTGTCACTTTGGGGGGTGGTGGTGTCTGGGGGGTGTGCTGGTTGTTGGAGCTGTACGATGTCTCGTGTGGTCGGGAGGAGGATGCGATTTGAGTTTAATATTACCAGATTTTTAAAATATCTAAGGATGACAATTACAAAAAAGATCGGTTTAAACCAATGGTGGCCAAACCCGGGCCCGCGGGCCAAAGGTGGCACACTTTTGTTTTTATAGGCCCTTTTGTGGGCAACAGCGAACTAATTCGTAAACAATTTTTTTTCTATAGGCACGTTTTCTACGTATACATAAAAAAGCGCTTCGATGTTTTTGAGCAAGTGTGTGGCACTCTCTGTCTTGCTCAGTCGGCTAGCACTGTCTTGCACATTTCATTGAAATGTGCAAGACAGCGTTTTTTCTATTTTAAATATAAAAACTATCATATAATTGTTACGTTGTAAAATATTTATGAGTGGCCCTTCAAAAATATGCATTATTTTATTTGGCCCACCAAGTGATTTCATCTGGCCACCACTGGTTTAAACTAATAGGGCCAAAAGTAGTTTGAAAATTCAAACTGAAAACTTTTTGTATTCGAGCGTTTTTTTTTATTTGAGATCTGATAGATTTGAAAGACAGAAATTTGAGATTTTTATAATTAGAGTAATTGCGCGTTTTCGTGTTATAATATTTTTATATTGTTGAAAATGTGGTATTTAATTAAATAATGTATATTCTATTTTATAATTCAATGTTAATTCGATTTAATTTTATTTAGAAAGATAATTTTATCATAAACAAAAATATGGCGTCGGTCGATGAAAAATAAAATTTTAGTTAGGCATCGCTATGTCACCCTATTGCTAAGACTTTTAAGTGTTAATTCAAAAAAGAAATATTTATCGGAAATATCATCGTAAAATATGATAAATACTAACGAATAACCCCTCAGACAGGTTGATTTTTGTTTTTCATTGATATTCAATTCAATCGATACTATTAAAAACAGCGTAAAATATGATAATTTTCCTATAAAAAGACAAAAGAAGATAATTTTCCCTTTAATAGAAAATTATTAGATAGCTCCTCCTCATAAGAGAACCCTTGATCAGCCTACATCCTAAAGTTATCTCATCTGACAAGATATCGTCCAATAACTGGACGATATCTTGTAAGATGAGACATCTTTTACTCATACGTCATTCAACAAAACTATTTATTTTCCAAGCTTTTTTTCTAATAAAAACTACCATCATTCATATATTTAAAATCCAAAACGAACCAAATTTTTATTATATTGGATAATACTTTCTCAAGTGAAACAACTTATACACACTATCCAACAAAACCATTTCATTTTCTCAAACAAAAACCACCACAATTCATAAATTTCAAATCCAATCCGAACCAAATTATTATTTCAAAAATTCAAACATCTCACGTCCAATCAAACCACTCCGCTCGACCTTAACAAATATTCCCAACCTCGCAAACGATCTTAAGCAAAGCCACACAAACCGACCACACATTTACTAAAAAACAAAAACGCTATATTCGAGAAATATCTCCGATATGTCGGCGAAAGCGAGTCCGCAGCCAGCTTGCGGTATTTCCACGTCAAACGTCCGTAACGTTTGCAGTTGTCAAGATTGACTTGTGAAAAAACGAGGGACCTTTGTGACAAAGTGCCGCAATCTAACGGTCCCTTCTGCACAATGGCCGGCCATCCTTCCTTTATTTACTCGTCCATTCTTCTTGTCACTTCGCTTGAATAATATCTTTTTGTACGTATGCATCTGGCCGGACCCGACGGCGCGCGTTTGATGATCTCAAATGTATATAAATATTGTTGTGATTTTTTATGTTTATTTTTTTCGTTTGCTCCGATGTGTCGCTGGATGTTTTCGATATTAAATTTTTTTAATAAATTTTTCAGGGAATTTAATCTGCGTAATATATCAAACAAATATAATATGTGAATTTTTCAGTTATTCTGGAAATTTCTATAGCGAACATTTCAATATTTTCCATATTGAAATTTAAATTGATATTCTCCGAATTTTATTTAATCCGCTGTACACATATGAAATGTTTACTTCAATAGTAAATTGAATTCAAGCGAAGATTCTTACGAACTGTTTGCTTGCAATAATGTAACTTACAGTGTGCTTTTCCACAACACGCCGGTGCATTTTCCGAGAATTTTCCAGGCATATTTTCTCGGTTACGTTCAAACCGTATGCGCCATAGGATTTTGTTCGTGAAATAGGACCGATCTTCGAGCACAAAGGCAGCAAAACTTTTCCTCGTACCTCTAAGAAAACCACCTTTAACATCATATGAAATATTCTGAAAAGCATTCAAATTTATTCTGTGCGTTGACGAGAAAAATTATTAAATATAAAACTATTATATAAAATAATAATTTCGAACATAAATATAAAAATTCATAGTTCTATAAAGAGATTATTTTATTTTATTTCTAGAAATAAAATAAGTGACGACAGTTAAGAGAGTGAAAATCGATCATGAGTCGAAAAATTAATGAAAAACGCTCCCTCGAAAAAAAATCGCACAAAAGCCGATTGCGTGCTGAAGCATAACAAATACACAAAGCCAACCCACACGCGAAACTATTTCCATCAATTTCGATTGAATCCGCTAATCGACGATGTCGGATGTCGTTTATCCGATGTCACGACTTCTGCGACGTCACAAACCTTAATAATAAATATATTGTGCGTTTGATGTACAAAGGGTTAATGGATACTATAAAAATCGTCCACCCAAACCTTTATTTTTCGGTCAGGCGGAAGACGTCATAAATAAAATTATTCGTTGATCGATGATATTGATGGCATCTTTCGAAAAGGGAAGGGGGGAGGTGGTTATTCTCGGGGTTCGAATTTTGTGAATGCAAGTCTACGCGAGATATGGATATGCAGATTTTTTCAGAAATTATAGTTGTTGTAAAATATAATTTAATAAATGACTAGGACAAGAGGTCGTGAAAATGACTGTCTAGTTAATCCTTCAGCTTGTAAGTCCACATTTTGAGTACTCAGTGAGAAGCTCCTGTTTGATTAATCTATGATTTTATGAAATTACTCCATCTCTCTAGTAGTTTTTTTGGGAGTTTGTCTAATGGAAGTTTAGAGGAAGACTTAATTTTTGGCATCCGACATTCTTTTTTGTGAGGGGTATTTTTTCTGCAGATTCCATGGTTCAAAATTGCATAAAACGGTTCACATATCTCGGTTCATTTTCGAAAACGAACAATGCATATGGATTTTAGTTGAATTGCGTCTGGTACGTCTAATTGATATCTTCCTCCTTTTATGACTGTCTGTGGCAATAATTGTTTTTTAATGTATGAAATATTGATAATTATAAAATGACTCATTAAACACGCGATGCTAAAGAAAAAACTTACCAAAATAAAGCGACATTACGACTTGAAAATTCTATATAAGTTGTTCGGATGTATCAAATATACAATATATCGTCTACACAGTTTATCTTCAATAAATAGGTCATCACGGATCCAGCACAAATAAAACCGAAAAGAATCATACTTCTTACCGCAAAAGCCTAAGATCGAATCTGAATCTTCCGATTTAGCGAGGACGATAGTTTTGTGCGTGGTTGGACAGGACATGCGACGTGCTTGGACAGTTAATGAAACTGGACTCAATCTGGATATGTTTATCTATATGGCTTCCAGGAAATTTATCGGAAAATTAATCCCGAAAAATCAGATTCCACTTCGACTAAACTTTTGCACATCTTTGGACCGACTCAAACTCCACACGTCGTTTATTGATCGATCCTCAAAATACCCGATCTACAACGAATATATACATATACATATATATATATATATATATAATTCGATTTCGCACTAAAACTCCAATTATAAGTACGGTCACCTCCTCGACCCTCAGTACACTCGCTAGAATTAATTAACTGATACTATTAATTTGTATTGATACCTATAAGTGTCCGTTGGGAAACCGTTTCTGTTGTCCACTGTCGGCCCGTGATGGATGAAAGACGTTTCAATTTATTTATATAGTTTATAGAAACACGTATAGACGTTGTGTAAATTGTCGGGTGAAACGAGATGTCTCTCACGGACGTCATTCTGAAACATCGCATCTGAAACGTTTATGATGAATATGGTATACGCGTCTTTGTGCGACACCCACTCTTTATCTATTTAAGGAATATACGAAATGTCACGATATAGAAATAACTCGATCGTGAAGATTTGCTGATTATTTTTAACGTGAAATAAAAACAATAAACAGCCATAAAAAAATTATTGATGAAGTACACCTAATCCTGTTTTTACGTTCAAGAAATTACCGTATGAAAAAATGTATGGTGGCTATATAAAAATTGGAGATAGGTTCTATCAGTATATTTAGATGGAATTTCCTTCCAAATGTACTTTATAAAAAATATGTAATATGGAAAAATTTCGCCATGTGAAATCGTCAAAAAATATCGATATTTTTTATTTAATAAAATTATACTAGCCTGTACCGAATCTTGTCATTCTCGCGTAATATTTTTTTTATTGTATTTTTATACTGTGTTAAAGTAAAAAGACAGTATTAAAAAATAATCGGTTCTTCTTCTTTAAACCATGTTATTTCGGAACTGTGTAAAAATAGGATTGAGTGTATTTCTGAATAAAAATGTCGTGGTAGGTTATTTCTATTTTTACCAGGAATAGAAACACGAAGCAAGTGAAGCAACGAGTTTTAATTTTATTTTTGATTAATTTTTAAGTTATATTGATTATGATTTTATCACTATAACATTATCTCCCACTTCATAGTGATATAGTAATATTATTTATATATTTTTATATGAAAAATTTTAACAATTAATTAAATTAAATCGAAACTTGGAAAGGAGCACGGAGCGAAGTCGGAGCAAGTACTTTTATGCCAGATCAATGATCAATTCAAAAACAATCCTCCCTCCAAAGCTCTGACTTTTACAATTTTTCAAAATTCCATTTTTTTTTTAATAACTCAACCACTTTTCAACTAACCCCCCACAATTCCAACACACTACAACCAACCAACACAACTCACTAAAAAAAAATACAACATACACCAACTCAATTTAAACAACATCTCGCATCCCAAACCGCTAATACATCGACTAATTTTCCGCGTATATATGAATTTCGGACACGTTCCTTCGAAGCTACGCCCAAGACGGAAAAGTATCGTCATCAATTATCTTGTTGATCCGCTCGTTAGCCGCCCTCTGGATAATCCTCATTATCCTCGTGTGTCTTCGCAGAAGTGGAAGGACGAACGAGTGTATCGTCCAGTCAGCTTTGCGGATGCTCGCGAATAGAGCTGGCGTACGCGCGATTTTCCTTTTCGCGCTCGCGATAATTCAATGATGAGTCATGAGTCCGAAACGTGACCCGAAACTCGCAGATCGTGTTTTGTTAACGGCGAGAAGTGAAAAAGAACGCAATTATCGGCGCGCGTGTCGGAAAAGTGCGACACGCTTTTCCGGGGATCAGTTGGTCGATTGTGGGAAATTGGGGAGAGTTTGTGTCAATTTTTTTGTGGGTTTGAATTTTTTTTATTATTTGAGTTAAATAGTGAAATAGTCTATTTTTTATGAAATTATTATGGGATAATATATTTTGCATGGCAGTGATATAATTCACGAAAAATATCAAACGTCAAATTCACGACGTAATCAGCATTTTGCCCGACAAATAGTTGCTAGTATAAAAAATACGATAGCGATAAAATGATGCCAGCACTCACGACATCATTACTTCCGTTTTCCTTTTAGAAAAAACTGAACGTAGGGTATTGAGCTTGTGTGGGTTTGAATCTTTTTTATATGAGTTAAATAGTGAAATAGTCTATTTTTTATGAAATTATTATGGGATAATATATTTTGCATGGCAGTGATATAATTCACGAAAAATATCAAACTTCAAATTCACGACGTAATCAGCATTTTGCCCGACAAATAGTTGCTAGTATAAAAAATACGATAGCGATAAAATGATGCCAGCACTCACGACATCATTACTTCCGTTTTCCTTTTAGAAAAAACTGAACGTAGGGTATTGAGCTTGTGTGGGTTTGAATCTTTTTTATATGAGTTAAATAGTGAAATAGTCTATTTTTTATGAAATTATTATGGGATAATATATTTTGCATGGCAGTGATATAATTCACGAAAAATATCAAACTTCAAATTCACGACGTAATCAGCACTTCGCCCGACAAATAGTTGCTAGTATCAAAAATACGATAGCGATAAAATGATGCTAGCACACACAACATCGTTACTTCCATTTTCCTTTTAGAAGAAACTGAACGTAGCGTGTTGGGCTTGTGTGGGTTTGAATTTTTTTTATATGAGTTAAATAGTGGAATAGTCTATTTTTATGAAATTATTGTGGGATAATGTATTTTGCACGGCAGTGATATAATTCACGAAAAATATCAAACGTCAAATTCACGACGTAATCAGCATTTTGTCCGACAAATAGTTGCTAGTATCAAAAATACGATAACGATAAAATGATGCTAGCACTCACGACATCGTTACTTCCGTTTTCCTTTTAGAAAAAACTGAACGTAGAGGGTTGGGCAAAGGCCGCATTTGTCAGTCAGTAAAACTGAACGCACTTATGTAATGCCGCATGTCTTATTGTTAGTCAAAGGTCTGAACGTATTTATTTGTAAACGCGTATTTGTTGTGCGAGTTTTCTCTATTTGGCCGAGCTGAATATTGGTACCCAATGATTACTGTGTTTTCAAAAATAATTACCGATTTTTCTCTGATCACATATGTATTATGGCAAAGCTCATAAATCATTACTGTGATAACACTCGATAAAAAGAACTCGATGATATTTCAAATTTTATTTCTCGATAATTCTAAAATTTTAAGTTTTATTTCAAACAATTTTTCGAAAATATGAAAACTACAATTGATAGATAATAAATAAAAATTTAATGGTTTACTATGATTTTTATAAAAGGTGACGTTTTTTTTATTAAACTAACTATAACTGATTTTATTACATGATATTTTGATTATACGCAACTTTTTTGTAATCACATTTTCCATGAAAAACATAAAAAATCTTCAGTTTTTTGTGAAATTTAAATAACATTTGACATCCGTACCAAAAATTTTTTTCAACGAGCGACTCGACTCTCATATTCTATAATAAGCTCTATTATTATTTACAAAAGCAAGTCTTATGTCTGTGATCCTTGACGTCTTTTTTAATCTCATTACAATACTGCTATCATCAATGTATCTTTTTCAGCTTTCCATAAATATGTATATCGTAAAATAGTCAACTGTCATAATTGATAAATGACGATAAAAAAATATTTTTTTAATAATAGTAACAAAGAAGAACTTCACACTTACAAATGACATTAAATCTCACAAAAAATGCAATTTTTTTTTATGTTTTTAATGTAAAACGAGCGTAACATATAATATAATATACGTAATTTATAATTCTCAATATATGCCAAAAACAATTTCTATATAAAAAAATATACAATTTAATTCAAATAATACTATAGAATTGTATATAAACCGTTCTCTAACGTCGAAAAATATGTTCAATATGTAGAGAGACGGTCGGTCATCAGGGACGCAAATATTGCGAAGCTCTGCGCCTAAATCGCACACGTAAATAGCACGTATTTATAGTGCTTTCGCAATTTATAATAGTACATGGCATGTATTATGACCTGGTTCCGGAAAACCATCGCAAATATTTGTTTTATATCCGTTGATTATTCTGTAAAGCCATCGGACCTCGTCTCGGGAGACGCGAGCACACTCGGCCGAAATGTAATTTTCCGTGATATTTATCCACTGAACGGGAAAATTTTCTAAATAATCGACTCGTTTGTATTTGTTTATAATTCATACATTGCGTTGTTTTACTTTTAAAAATGAAAATTTAATTTGTTCACTCGGAAAATGTTCATGCAAATACATCGAAATATGTTTTCGAATATTTCCATACATTTGTTATCAAAATAATAATTTATTAAATAACACAGTATATTCACGTCATGAAAATGCTTTGACACTGCACTCGAAACCCATATTTTTGACACACGACTCCTGAAAGTGCGATGTGCAAAAACGTAAATATATGGGAAAATAGAGAAAACCCATACTGAGGCTCGCCATTATATACCTTGCAGAAAATTCCGCTTCAGTCTTTCATGCATAGTGTGTCTTGTTTCGTTTCGCCGCCGGTGGTGCATTATCGATTTGATTTATGCCCCTCTAGCGTTTCGCATACTTTATTACGTGTTCACACGAGGTGTTCCTTTTTTCATCCCGCCTTTTTTTTCCAGTACCTTTTCCCGGCTATTTCTATACTTTTTGGCCTCTTTCAGCTGATGCTGACGGCTGAAAATTCAGCTACCCGCTCTATTATGAACAGGCGCACTTTCAAAAAGATGGGTCGGCGTTATTCACTGGAAGATTGAAAATTTTATGTACGATTGTTATATTTTATAAAGAACAAAATTTCAGTTTTGAATGCATTTTTTTTCTCGGTTTATACAATAGATAAATTTTGCATATTACTAATGTTTTTTTATATCGGAAAACAATATGAAATTATTTATTTTCATCGCATGTATTGTATGTGTAAAAAAAATAAAGAATTTTTATCAAAAGGTTTGATTGTATCGAGTGTACCAAGAACATTATCGTATCATTTGTAACTTAGTTTCAGTGATTGATATGAGTTTATATTCAAATGAATTTATAATGACTGTCAATCAAATATTTTTTTAAGCTCGATTAGATTTTGTCTGAAACGTATCCAAGTCTATAAATAATTCATGACGAAAATATAATACAACCGCGGCTTTTAGAAGAATGAAATTTCGCAGAAAAGTGCGGCATTTTATTGATTAAAAAATATCTAACAAAAAATAAATATATTAAAAAAAACGCATTTTATCCAAATTCGCACCTATTTAACAATCCAAAGCGAATATATATAATAATTGGTGTCATCGTTTCATTCATGTAAAGTAACTTGAACGAAAACGGCGTTTCTGGCACCGGAGCGGATAAGCCGAGGCGAACTGTGGTGTTTTTGCACGTGGGGGAATGTTTTCTTTTGTGAATCTGAAAATTTCCGTCGTAAAAGTTTCGCTTCGAGCTCTAATAATAGGTGGTTGGAAGTGTATACGTGATATTTTCCCATGCCAGTTCATAATTACACAATTTCGCGTTTCTCTCTGTGTGTAATTTTACGGTAAACATTATTAAAAGCGTGGCGTAAACTGTGCAAATACTCACGCATTTATACACCGCTTCCACATATTTTCGGATATGAAAAATAATATAATAATTAAAACAGATATTTACAAAAATTATATTAAGCTTAATTAGTAAAATATGTGATTCGCTGAAAAACGGGAAATCTGATATCTATTTATATTCTATTTTTATAGTTCATTCTTATTTTTCTTTTTCCATATTTTCGAAAAAATATAAATAATAATTACATTCGGAATTTCAGATTTACCGAAAATTTAATTTACCAGTAATCTTGTTTTTTTTTTCTAATTAGTTTACCGGTAAATTAAATTAGAAGAAATAACGAAAACCAAAAATACTTTCCCAAAAAAACATTTTTCAAAAAAAAAATGATTTACCGGTAAATTATAGAACAGTTATTTGGATCATTATCGGTAATGATATTCCTAAATACCAGCTCATTTATTATGAAAAAATAATTTATAAAACTGATAATTATTTTATTTTATTTTTTAGAAATCATATTCTAACAAAAATTATGTCTAATAAGATGTTCACAGATGATCGAAAAAGTTTTAATTTTCGACCGAAACTATTTAGGACATATAAATTAAAATAACATCGTCAATATAAAAAAAATACATGCACACGATTGAATTTCAACCCAAATTGTATATAATAATATATTTAAAAAAAAAATGATAAACACATATAACATATGAAATTTTCAACATCAAAACACCGATTTATTTTCGGCCGTCATTTACAATTAGACATATTAACTGTCCCACCGACATTGACACGAATCAAACAATACTACATCTATTAATAACATATCGAAAAATAATAATAAATACAAATAACGTATAAAATTCTCAACATCAAAACACCCATTTTTTCTCGACCACCATATACAATTAGACTTATCAACTTTCCCACCGACATCAACACGAATACAACGAATCAAACAACACTATACAACCCCTGACTATCGAAACCGAAACACCAAAACATCCACACCACCCTATAGCCAAACTCATAAGCGCAAAATTCTATTCACCGCGAAATTTTCGCAAAACCCTGTCCGGACGTCACGAACGCTGCATATTATATACCCAGCGTGTTTCGCAAAGCATCGGACCATTGAAGGATATCGACGGCTACGTAAATATCGTTAATTTTGAGGGATTATTCGTACGGTCGTTAGTTATAAATACGCATTATTAGCGCGGCAGCCGAGTAAATTTCTCAATTAATATTAACGGCCGTAATTCGGGAGCGATCAATAATCGTCGTTTTGTGCCGGCGAAATTAGATTTTCGACATTGTCGTCGCACACCCGTAGTACATACACACGCGCTTCGCATTAAAGTATATATGATATAATATAATTTCTAACGGCAGCTTTCTCTCGGGGAACTCAATGTGTCTCCATTTATGGAAGGCGTACATGGTGTTTCGGCGCGATGCGTGAGAAATGTTCGTTGGGGTGAATTTTTTTATGAGAAACTAGCGGCAGTACCCGGCGTTGCCCAGGTTTCTTTGGAGTTTTTTAGTTGTTTTTTTTTCTGAAAAGTAATAACAGATATATTTAAACTGAAAAAGCGAAACCAATCGATATTTTTTTCATCTTAAAATAGCGTCAGATCGAGTTGTACAATGGTTTCAGTGATGCGGATAGGTTGACGATACATCTCGTTTTTGCCGGGACAGCCCCGTTTTTGTCGTGTCTTGCTTTCGTCCCGTCGTTTACGTAAAATTGTTTGATTTGTCTCGGTGGGCAAATACATATATTTTATCGGTAGTGTATTTTGTTAACGATATTAATCGAGGGAAATTTTTCGAACGTGTGACAATTTTTTTTATATAGGGAGGGGGGCATTTTTTTTCTGAGCGTCCCGTTTTGGGTCCTGGAAAATATAAATACCCTATTCAGAAACTTTTCTGGATGCGTAACCAACATATTTACAAAATTTCATCGTGATCGGATAAGCGGTAAAGGCGTGCATAGGACTCATACATCCGAACATACAAACATTCATTCATTTTTATTTATATACATAGATGTTTGGATTTGTTAACTAATGCTTAATTGATATGATCATATCAGTGATGGACCGCCTGTAGTTGATCATCTTTAAAAAAAATGAAAAAATTAAAGTTTTTGAAGATCTTTGTATAAAGCTTTAATTTTAACGTTATTTTGAGAGATGATTAACTATACTCGTAAGTACTTGGTCGTTATCTTAAGTGATGTGTTTAGTATAAAAACTCTTTATGAGTTTATTTTAAATGTTTAATAAAATATAGTCTTTTTATTTGAAAAATGAACATTTTCTGAAACACCGCGTATACATAAAACCATATTTGACACGTTCTTAAATATTCATCGCGTCTCTCGATTAGTGTTTACTCAATTAACCAACTGTCGATGAATTATGCGTACACGAACACAGCTAATCGCTCCCAATACTATTTTATTTTCGTTAATTGCGTACATAATCTGATTAAAATTTAACACAAGCATTGCTCTCTGATCCAAGATTTATAATCTATCTTTATTATCAATGCATTTACGTTCGCCATCTTTAATACCTAGAAAAACGGGCGATTTTGAAAACCCTGTCATTCACGACGTGAAAAAATAACTTCAGCTATTTTAATTACATATTATGCAATTTTATTGTAATTACTCATATTTTGATATCCTAATGTAGCACAGTTCTAATAAGATGGAGGTAAAGCTCATACTGTAGGTACTTTTAAGACTA
This sequence comes from Hydropsyche tenuis, assembly GCA_009617725.1. NCBI lineage: Eukaryota > Metazoa > Arthropoda > Insecta > Trichoptera > Hydropsychidae > Hydropsyche > Hydropsyche tenuis. The sequence continues at coordinate 51,033 of VTON01000190.1, forward strand.
AAAAATTATTTTTTTCCGAATCTCATAATTTTTTAGATTTACTTAAAAATTGTAAGATTATTTTTATTAAATTATTAAATTATGATTATTCATATGTTATAGTAAAATTAAGAAATTTTTTTGAAAAAGTTATGAATTATTCTAATGCAGCACAATTTCTTAAAGAAAGGGCCACAACTCATACTTATTTTTGTTATGTTTAAAGCCTTGTTAATTACATATAAGACTAAAACAGCTCAACTCACACTGCAGATACTTCTAACAATAACATCACTGGAATATATCGTCTCAAATCTGATATGTTTTGTATAATAACTGAAAATTAAGATATCCATAAACTAAAAATCAAAAATCATTGAACTTCAACCACAAACAAAATCGTATATGATCTGCGCCCCAATTACAAAAAATTTTTCAAAATCATCCATGTTCCTGGACAACCCTATACGAAAATTGCACTCCCATTCAAATCCAATGCATCTTTATTACAGACAATATAATTCTGCTATGACGCAAAACACCTGACGCACTCCGTCGAAAAATAAGGGATGGGTCGAAGGGCCCATGCCATCCCCGAGTGCCGTTCAATCTCGGCCCAGTTGCTCCAGCACCGCAGATAAATAAGCAGGGATTTTTAGAGGCCGGTAAACGGGGCAGGGCCGGACCGCGGGCCCCGTTTCCGCGCCCAGGATGTATGGCCTAATAAATCGGGAGTCGGCCGTGTCGGTCCCTAGTTATATGGGCCCTTAGAAGGGGACGTAGGTTGGGGTAGTTAATCCTATACTGTTGCGCCTGTGGAAGAATTTCCCCTGAATATTCGATTGTCGTTTTTGTGTAATTGTCGTGTGTTAGTGTGACACGTCGAATGGATTTGCTTTGGGACAATAATAAAAAGCTCACGTGAAAGGCTCAGGTTCGGGCAGTCGATTCACTCGCGGCGAGAGATTTAATTTGAAATCCGCCCACGCACTTTTCCGAAAATAAAACAGAACGATTATTATAAACATTCGAGTTTGTGTCGGAGCTTTCGTCTCGACGACACTCGCTCACGTCCGACGGAACTGCGACCCTTCAATTACTTAGCCCTCAACCTCTTCTTATCGATACTTTATTTTTTCAGAAATGAAACTTCTTCGTATCGATACCTTCCTAAAACACTCGAGCAGTATAAAAAAATAGTACCTCTTACAAAATAATACGAAATCAGTTTCCGATCGAACTTTTTCCGATCGAAAATTTTTTTCGATTGTCAAAGTTACTTGATATGTATCAAGACAGGTATGTATTATTGACAGGTATCCTCCGATTTACGCGGTACCTGGTTTATGCGATTTCATTTTAACGCGGTCAAGCAAATAATATTTTTTTTGTTATAATTAATTAATTACAATATTGCATATTGACATCTATCATTAAATAAAAAAGTATTTAATAAAATAAAAATAATGGTCGGGCACACGTCGGTATCGATGACCATTTATCCCCCCTCTCCCGTTTCCTCTTTCCTCAAGCAGTGTACCTCGCTAATTATTCTGACAGTGAGGTTTGTTTTTGTCAAATAAGTGTATCGCAATACTTTCCCGCTTGATTTTTTTATATACAAGTGGTAAAAATACTTAAATATTATTATTTTTTTTCATTTATAATATATTTTCACTAAGATATATTTTTTATACAGCTCTACAATGTCAAATGAAAAATGAAAAACAAAGCTGCCGGTTAAGCGAAAAGTCATATCATTACAAACAAAGATCGAAATTTTGGATCGCTTACAAAAAAGAGATAAAGTATCATCTGTCGCTAAAGCTTATGAGATGAGATTTTATTTCGTTTTTTGTTTAATTTAATTATATTTTTAATCTTATTTTAATTTAAATTTATTTTTGTTAGGCTTTTTTTGCGCGATATCCTGAACCAATCTTCCCATTTGACTTCATGTCTCAATTTGCGCGTTTTTTTTTCCCTGGAACCTACCTCATTTTTTTGTATATGTGTATACACTTTTTTTACGCGGATTTTTGCAGAACGTATCTACCGCGTAAATCGTAAAACACCTGTATTCCATTCATTTTCATATCGAATAACAAAAAATTTCATAAAAAACCAATACAAATCATTTCACATCACACGAACCGAGTCACACGCAATATTTTTTCATCCAAAAGCGATACGAGTGTCGAAAGGGCCCCTACAAGAAAGGGTCGGACCCCTGAAAGTGTTGCAGACATGGAGGATCCAACGGCTATCTCGATCGCATCTATCCGCGTGGAAAATTACTTAGCTCGTACGGTGAATACTCTGTTTCGTCTCCCAGGCCGATAAAGATTCGATCTTTAGCTATTAAGGGCCTGCCCTTATCGTCCGAATCCATAAATAGCCACGGGAAACAATGGACGCGATCAAATCTGAGCGATTGATCTAGCACACCGGTTCAACGCGTTCGCCTGGAGTGTTATTCAATCTTGCGAAATTGTAGTGCAGTTTGTGAGCAAGAGAATTTGTCGCAAACGTTTCGTGATCGAAATTAGAAGGGTTGTGTGCTGGTTTTTGATGGATTTTAGAAGGTTTGGGGATGTAAATCAATCATAGAGATTTTTATTTGGGTACTCGGCTATTTATTATAATAGTAAAATCGTGGATGAGTGTATATTTTTTTGAACACTTAAGCTGTAAGAGGTGTTTATGAATCGATGTACTTTCGAGTCCTTAATTATGTGAAAAACTATCGCCTTTTGTATAGTGTTTGGGTGAAAATTTAAACAGCAAACTCTAAACACACATGAAAGATTGAGAAGCTTTGGGTAGTAAAGAAGCGTTAAGGACCCGTAAGTAGCGGTAAATCTACTACTAGGTTAATGGGGTTTCTGTCCAAACAAGATTTAAGAACACACCCCTCTCGCTTTTCCCCTATACGATAGAAAGTGCTAAATTTTCAATCCCTTTTCTAAATAATTATTATCAATCGAGATTATCGTCAACCCTTCAAGCCCTTAAAAGAGATTTCATATGTTTAGAATTACACATGAGAATTCGATATTATTTATTATTCATATTAATTACAATAGATTCTGTATATATTAGAAAGCGTTGATTGATTTTTTTATGGATATACATATTACGTACAAAAACGCATTATCAAGAAATAATTGAATGGGCGAGATTGAACAGGTTATAAAGTATCCGGTTGCGTTAAAATGCGATGAAAATGGAACGGGTTGAAATAAATATACACAACAAACCCTCTCACCTTTGCGGGAAAAATGATGAAAAATTTTCACGGCGCTGATCCTGAATCTACATTGTCGAAAAAAATTTAATAAGTATGTAGCAAAAAAAATAACGTATTTCGTAAATGTGGGTGTAGAACAATATATTATTTTTCATATATTTTTTTAGAAAAATGGCATCTGCGATGAGTTTCCCAAAAATGAGTTTTTTAAAAAAAAAAAAAAATATATATATTATATACATTTTTTTTAAATATTAATTCAATAACATTCATTCACCATCTGACAAAATAACCAACATCCATTCGATCGAAACGAAACCCAAATTAAACTTCAAACTGTCAAACTTCGCAAAGCAAACACCATCGTATGTCTCCGATTCCGCATTTTCGTCGGTCGATTTGCAATCGGAAGATGGAAAACGTCCCCTAACGAGCGCTAATCAAACCGTCTATTTATTATTCAGCATGGTGGCATATCCAGGTGACGACGGTGGCCATCCCCATAGTTTTTCCCAAGTCTCTGTCGCGACATGAATACCAAAAAGCCACTTTTGAGGTCGTCCCGTGACGTATGTTCGACATAATGGCGCCGCTTATACGTATGTATGGGTTGCGGAATTTGCGCCGTTTTCGGTTTGAATCGAGTTTTTTTTTTTAAATTCGAATTATGAATTGTATATATAGTGGAGCCTCGTTTTCATGTTTTTAAAAGGATCCACATAAATAAACGTAGATTGAGAGTTTCAAATAAAAAAAATTACGTATTTGCGTTTATTTTAAGCTTTTTCAACACTTTAAAGAAAAGATTCGAAAATTATTTGATTAGAAATAAATAAATAAATAAGCAAACGATATGTTTGAACAAAGATTCTCAATTAATCAATATTTATAGGATTAATTAAATTTTAAATATTTCAAATTCAAGGAAATAAAAACGTAGAAATGGTACTGCAAAAATTGAATACAGATAGTATGAAAACGTGAATTCCTGGCACGTAAAAACAAGGTTTTACTGTATATTTAAATAAATAAAAATCGGGTAAATTATCTTGTGAAAGTGAAGATTTAATAAATTGTGTTGGAGAGACAATTACATTTGTCCTAGAACGACATTGAATCAGAATAAATTTTAGACCCGATCAAATTCGTATATTTTGTTATTAGTGAGATATAATATGATTTTAATACAAAATTTAAATTAAATTTATTTTCAGAACGAAAATTAAATTATGAACTGATTTATTTGTACTATATTGAAACTCAACGGTATTCAATGCGGAATATTCGTGCTTATTTCAATATACTCTTGTCTGAATCAACTATTTTTTCCGTTTCAACGAATCTGTTAAAATAACAAACGGGTATACATTTGAAGCGTATACCAATTATTATAAATAAAATACAACATTAAAATTCTGGGACGTCTACAACGGCGCGGGAACAAATAAGGCGCCGTCGTCTTCGCGCTTTATAATAAATCAAAATAAATTATTTCGTCGTTTTCGCCTTAGAATTTAGTTTCGTGAATGAGAGAGTCCAGAACTAAAACAAACTCCGATCGTCTAGGTTTTGTTAGCTTTCGTTCAGGTATAAAAGTTTTCGAGTTTCGGCCTAAAGTTTCGACGTACGGCTCTCGTACACGTACGCACGCAAAAGTACGAAAACGCGTCTTCTTGCCTTTTCCGAAAAACGTATTTATATATGTGTACATAAATATATATTTGTGTGTGAATGGAAGTGTTTCAAACTACAGTTACTTCTTAGTTTATGTATTGAATGAATTCCTTTTACATTGAATGAAAATCGATGAAATTTAATTTTTAAAAATCTTCATCCGTATGTTTTTATACATTTTGTTAAAACAAATTAAATTATAACTAACCATTTTTAATATTATTAATATTATAATGTGTAACTATATACTTATAAACACTTTCATAAATATTCAAATGTTACAAAGGACCCCGCTTGCGTTTCGCGCTTTTCAATGTTTCGCAGTTTACTAAACAAGAATTAGATGTGATATATTATTATATTTAAATGAAAAGCAACAGATTTTAACGACGAAAACATTAACTAAATTGGGTCGTGTAAATGCTCAGATGAAATGCATTTGAAATAATATTCAAGAATTGCGTAAAATTAAATTAAATTAACGAACAAACGACTGTATAGAATATACACCTTTCAAAGTGTGGTACGTTGGAAATGTATACACTTTAATTAGGCTTTGTATTACAACTCTGATTGTACTTTTTATCTTTATAATAAGTCAATAAAAACGTTTTGAAATAACGTGATTGACTTTCGTAAAAAAAAAAGTATATTTCGTCATAGATTTTGAGTTACTGATTCTCTTAAACGATAACAAAATCAATCAATGATTATGTATCATCAGATAATATCATTTTAAAAGATGATATTTAATATTTAAACTATTTAAAAAAGTGCATAATTACATTTTTTCTAAGTAATAAGTACATTTTTTTTATAATTTTCTAATAGATTTGGAAGAACTTTGTCATGCAGGTCAATTTACTTATCCTTTTATCCTTATCCCTTTCAACACGGAAAACCACTGTAGCAGTCATAACCGAAAAATCTGTAGTACGGAAGATCGGAATTTAAACAAAACTATAAAGAATATTATGAATTTCATTATTTAAAAAATATACTGATATATTTGATTACAAGAAAAAATATTACGTAAATATTTACAGTAGAAAATTCGGCTACATGCTTTGACTATTTCTTCATCACGGATAATGGTTAAAAAAAATAGATTCAATAATGACAATAACATCGGTTATTATTCAAATAATTTACAATCATCATTTGGACACAAAAATAATATAAATAAATTACACGATTTGATCTAATGATACGAATCGTTAAAACAAAAATATAAAGCATACTCGAACACACTTTTTTAAACATCATCAATCAGAAACTAGACATTTCCGACCATCTAAAAATCACGATTCTCACATTTTTATCGAGCCTCCTTCTCATTTTCATCTCAACGAAAAACTCTCGAACTTCCGAAAGCACACATCAAAAATTCGGCTACAGACTTGTATAACTATTTTTCATCACGGATAATGGGTAAAAAAAAAATAGATTCAACAATGACAATAATATCGATTATTATTCTAATAATTTACAATCATCATTTGGACACAAAAATAATATAAATAAATTGCAAGATTTGATCTAATGATACGAATAGTTAAAACAAAAATATAAAGCATACTCGAACACACTTTTTATAGATCATCGATCAGAAATTAGACATTACTGACCATCTAAAAATCACGATTCTCACATTTTTATCGAGTCTCCTTCTCATTTTCATCTCAACGAAAAACTCTCGAACTTCCGAAAGCACACATTAAAAATTCGGCTACAGACTTGTATAGCTATTTCTTCATCACGGATAATGGGTAAAAAAAATAGATTCAATAATAACAATAATATAGGTTATTATTCTAATAATTTACAATCATTATTCGAACACAAAAATAATATAAATAAATTACACGATTTGATCTAATGTTACGAATAGTTAAAACAAAAATATAAAGCATACTCGAACACACTTTTTATAGATCATCGATCAGAAATTAGACATTACCGACCATCTGAAAATCACGATTCTCACATTTTTATCGAGTCTCCTTCTCAATTTCATCTCAACGAAAAACTCTCGAACTTCCGAAAGCACACCGAAGCACACATCCCATCCTCGCACGAAACAACAATCTCGCACATACGGCCGCCATCCTAATCGCGTCTGCACATCCTCCCCTAGCGAAATATGTTAATTTTCATACGGGAATTCCCGGGAAAGCGGTTCGATTCTTCGTCGCTGCGAACAACAACAAACGGACCGTCGTCGTGCCGGAATTAAGTGTCGCGAGCGAGCAATTAGACGCCGTTTCGCGAATAATGAAATTAAAGCCGAAGCGGCCCGTGAAAAGGATTATTATAATTTGAATTTGGGCGGATGGCGTCCTTTGGACCGGAACGTGTTCAACTTCCGGCTATTGTTAATTGCGAGGCGAATACGCCATCGGTGGATCGTTGACATGTGCTGCTTGTGGGTGGAGGATGGGGTGGTTTTTTTTTGTTCGAGATGGATTTGATGGGGGAATTGGTGATTTAAGATTTGATGATTTTTTGTGTAAATTTTTGGATAAAAATTATTATTTATGGTTATTTTTACTCTATATAGAAGTTCTTCTAGTACCTAGAAGTTCTTCTACGTCCTTTGAACCGGAACGTGTTCAATTTCCGGTTATTGTTAATTGCGAAGCGAATACGCCATCGGCGGATCGTTGACATGTGCTGCTTGTGAGTGGAGGATGAGGTAGTTTTTTTTTGTATGTTCGAGATATTTTTGATGGGAGAATGGGTGGTTTAAGATTTGATGATTTCTTATATAAATTTTTGGATAAAAAAATTTATTTATGCTCATTTTGACTCTATGTAGAAGAGGTTCTTCTACTACTTTAATAATAAAAGATGAATTTATGAAGAAGAAATAATAATGAAAAAAATGATAATTTAATTTAAAACGTATTTCTGTGTAGCACCTAAATTATTCATATTTATTTTTTTTAGTACAAATAGAATGAAGTGAATTCGAAATTTTTTTAAAGTATATTTCAAATATCATATATAGTTTTTAAAAAAAATCGAATTCGCTATATTCTGTTTGTACTAATAAAATAAAATAGTAAATTTAGGTTCTACACAAAAATACAATATCAAACATTGTAGAAAATTTGAAATATAATGCAATGAAAAGTTAAATTTCGATTTTTTTTTTTTTATGAAGACATTTCTATTTTTAAAATATTTATTGTTTTTCTATATATAGTTATTACATTTCAAATTCAACGTTTTAAAAAATCAACAAAAATTTATTGTAATGAATTCATCGATTACTATGACAATGGTCTTAATATAATAATATTTACTTTCCTATAGTAGTTGAATTTAAAGTTTAAAAACTGTATAATAGCCGATTTTTCTGTCTTTGGCAACGCTCGATATAATAAAAACAAACTATTAATACATTTTTCAGATTCTATTTTAATTTTAGGATATGATTGAAGGTAGATTTTGCAATAGTTTTTTGAAGTAGTTTAGTTTGTGAGGTTGATTTTTTGCGAGTTTTATATTCAATTTTATTTCGAATTTATGAAAAATTCATTTTCTATTCATTCATTTCGTTTTCCATTAATATATCTTATTTCAAGTAGGTCCTGTAGAATAATAGCCGATTTTTGTTACTTTTTTATTCTGCGATAACATTCAAACTAAATTAAGACACTCAATTCGAATTGCGTTTAAAAATTTCATAAAATTTTATTTTATTCCTTTATCCTTTATCATAAAATCATCAAAACTGAAATAATTTATTCAACTTTACAAAAAAAATCGAACCATTAATCTAAACATACTATCTAAACAATAAAAATTTCCATCACGATCGATCCTCAAACGAATATAAATCGAAACGACGTCGCAACGATCTTTTCGAATATTTCTATTAATTAAAACGGGGTTAATTAAAGCCGAGACAGCAAAAGGCGCATAAATTAATGGGCAAAATTGGAAACGCCTTTCGCTTTCCAATCTCGAATATAACACAATATCGTCCCCGTACTTTATAACATAACATGCAATACGATACGCGATAATGTATGGATATTATTGTGTTGTAAATTCACACGCAACACGCGTCCCATTATGGACTCGTGAATTCTTGACGAGCGTTGAATTGATAATGGCAATTATTCAAAAGCGGCAAAGTACCAGTTCTCGATCGATTTGAAACTCGATGGCCGGGATTATATTCGAAAATTAATATTGGAGCTCGTTACGAATGGTGTTGACGAGCTTTGAGAAAGCCTTCTTGATTTATTTATTTTTTGGATCAAAGTTTAAGTGATTGTTATAAAAATAGAATTTTTTTTATAAATGAGAACCTTTTGACGTTTATTTTACATTTTTCTTAAAAAATTTTCATTAAAACAAACTTTTTTGTGAAACCTTATTTTGTATGACATTGTCGTGAACGGACGCAAATTTTATATGAGGACCCCATTTTTTCATATTACTTCGGAAAGAGAATTGCTCTGCTTTTACCTTTTCTAAAAATAAATAAAATTTTCGATTCGATAAGCACACTCGAATTTCTTTTGAAATTCTATCAACTCGCCGAAGTTCGCCCTATCCTCCCGACACATATAGGCTATTTAGATTCGTTTTCGAGCCTGTTCAGAATTATATTTCATATAATGCAGCAGCGATCCGCAAAGTCGGTCCAAGTTTATTTAATTGTGGCTAAACAGTTAATTCGGAAACAGCGGATCCGGCTTCAACGAGACGAAAGCAAAACTTGGCCACAATCGAAAAGCAAACTCTCTCCGGTGTCTCCGTGAAAGTGAACAGCTTGTGAATTTTCATTCGACGTTTTTGATATCCAACAATTTCTATTCTAAAATCATTCGATATTAGACAGTCATGTTGTTTTATATACATATTCCATAATTTTTAATTCTGCCAAAAATTTCGATTTAATAACACACAAAATAAAAAGCTTGAAAAATACTCAGTATTTTCATTTCAGCATCACATACAACTGTGTAAATTTGGAAATGCGTATTTGTAGTTATATCGTCTATATTTGATTAATCTAGTATTTCTCAAGTGGTGTAACGTGCATAGACATACAAGTTTATTTACACATGCACCGTATAGCTAATTTTGAATCGTATATTAAGCCATAAAGTGAACTCTGATGGTATATTCCAGGGAAAATTCCTCAAAAGCAAAGTTATAACTCGGTTCATGTCGAAATTTAATCACCAATAAGTACTACATATTTACGATACTCTGCCATTATGTTCAACGTATGTATATAAATAGTAGGTTTATTTTATCTCTCTCCTAATACGGTTAGAGTAGTGCTACATACATATATCTATATATTATACCATGAAAATTTTATACTCTGAAGAGAAAACCATAGATATATTATACGCGAATGGAAATATATAAATTTAAATTCAGTTGAAATTCGATGCAACTTTGTTACTTCCTTTCTGTTGTCAGAAATTTTCAAAATTCCCCATTTCAAATACACAAAAATCCTGAGCATAGTTTTTCGTCATTGTTTTCAAAATTCTCTTTGCATTTATTCATAACCATCCAAAAACTAAACTAATCAATGAAATGTATATATATATTCAAGAAAATAAATTACAAAAATATCCTTGAAGCATTCTATATTTTATTACTTCCCAGTTTTATAAATAAATCTTGTAATCTTCCAAAACTTCGCCGTGACCCTTAAAAGGTCAACCCGGCCCCTCACTTAAGAAGATCATGATCTAAATGATTTCAGCATTACTTAATTTATTAAATTTCACCCCGATCGATTTTAACATCGTTTTTTCTCCGCTCCGAAGGCTATGTAATCGAATTATAAACGAGCTGGGGCCCGTTTCGATCTTGATGAGGTCAGATTCCCGTCCGGAAGACTTCATATTGGAAAGTCTGAGGCCCAACCGAAGTCCGAAGAACTGCCTTTGTGTCGTGGCCGTTTCCCAATCGAAACTCTGTTCGGCGGCAATTTCGGGAATTTACATTGTTATCCTGGTCTATGGAGAAAGAGACGATCGAGGAAGGAGGACGGTGGAATTCCTGCCAATCATCCAGCTTTTGAACAACGAAAAGACGATCGTTTTTGCTTATAATAGTCCCGTTCGCTACCGAGATCCGATCACTCGTTTAGTTCAGCGGCAAACTATATCTAGGATTCGTTGAAATGTCAATTTTATATATGATATGTCACAGTCCACGTGTGTTTGGGTCCATGTATATTATTATACGTTTTCGGGGGTTAAGTTGGGTTAGATAAGGTTGGGTTGGGTTGGATTAGGTTATTTTCGGAAATTTCATTTGTCTTGATCAAAGTTTAGGGTTGAGTTGAATTAATATAATAATATGGTTGGCGACATATATAATATATGTCGCAGACCATATATACCTAATTTTAATTCAACTCAACTCTAAACTTCGATCAATATAATACGATATTTTTTTGTGAAATTTAAACAAAATTTAGTTGGTGTTAAAGCGATAATTTAAATTCGCATTAAAATGATTTTTTCAACTAGCAACTCCCCGACTCTCATCATACATGAGCTCTTTTATGAAATTCAAAGGGAAACCATGCATTTGTAGTCTTCAATGCCTTTTCAATAGGACACTCCGGGGTCACAAATACAAGCCTTTTTCAGCCTTTCATGGGTATATCGTATGATGCATAAATTGTCATTTTTAATAGATGACGGTAAACATTTAATTTCTAATAATAAACCCCAACAAATAAGAAACACACACCAAAAAAAGACGTTAAACTTAATTACGTTGCGTAAAACACAATACTTTCGCGATTTTCATAGAAAACGCAATTATAAAACGTCTCGTATTATATATACCTATAATGTTGAAAATAATAATAATAATAATAAAACATCTTCGAAACATGACGGTAAACATTTAATTTTTTGATGACGCTAACAAAGAAAGACAACACTTCGATAGAACACATTAAGCTTCAGAAAAAAAACGCAATAATTTTTGGCATTTTTCACAGAAAACGCGATCACACAAACGTCCCTCGACATATATACAATTAAAAAAACAAGTAATAAAAAACATCTTCGAAACATAACGGTAAACAATTAATTTTTAATGACACCAACAAAGAAAGACAACACATTGATAGAAGACGTTAAGCGTCACAAAAAACCGCAATTTTTTTGCGTTTTTCACAGAAAACGCGATCACACAAACGTCCCTCGACATATATACAATTAAAAAAACAAGTAATAAAAAACATCTTCGAAACATAACGGTAAACAATTAATTTTTAATGACACCAACAAAGAAAGACAACACATTGATAGAAGACGTTAAGCTTCACAAAAACCGCAACATTTTTGCGTTTTTCACAGAAAACGCGATCACACAAACGTCCCTCGACATATATACAATGTAAAAAATAATAATAATAAAAAAACATCTTCGAAACATGACGAAAAGAGATAACAGCTCCAATCGTTACACTCCGCCACTACTGCGTATAATACAACAATACACTTTCCTTATGTGTACGTGTACGTGCGAATGTCGTACGATTTTCCACTTTTCCGACGTCGTTTTTCCTTATCTATTATATTTCTATTTTACGTTGCGTAACGGGCGGTCCAAGATAAGTGCCGCTTTCTTCAGCTGAGGTCGCATCAGATACAACCAAAAGTGAACTCAGACTACTTTTTTTCGGTCATCTTCGACAATGCGAGCTTTAATATGCCGAAGCCGCGATTTATATTCGTGTAATCGCAATATGAAGGGGGGAGGGTTTGGCGCGATGTGTGTTTTGCATATTTTTCGAAGCTCCGAAGTCAATTTGCAACGGTGCAAGTTTGCTGAATAAATGTACACATTTCCATGGAAATGTGCACATCTGTCGCCGGATCGGGTCGGCGTTTAGTCCGACACATTTTTCAAAAATGTGAACGAATAAAAGATTCTGCGAATATGGTCCGCAGTTAAGCGACAAACACGTGAAATTTTATATTTTTGACTCGGCAATTTTCGATACACTCATTCGAATATATATTTTTTTAAATTTCATTCTCTCGTTTTAATACTGTTACACTCGTGCAGTTTCATATGATACGATTTTGGTATAACGCCGTTAATTAATTGTAACCTATTTTTGTAGGACATATTTTATATGACACGGTTTAAATAAAATCAATTAAAATTAACGCTTAACGGTAACGCTTTACTTTTAGGTACATAAAATATTTATTGACAAATTTGCATTTTAACGTGAATAAAAATGCATCATAAGTGCTTTAATTGAGATTCTTGACGAATTTCACATGTAATTCATGTATTATAAGTGCGTAAATTATTATTTTCTTAACAAATTTCGGAAGTTTGGAAGTTATGTTTATCAATTTTTAACCATATCTTAAATAAATTCGTGTTTACATGTTATCCAGTAGTATCTTTCGCCATCCGAACTATTAGCATGTGTGAATTTAGGCAATATAAAGGAAAATAATTTATAAAAAATTTCAAACATAACCTCCCCATAATAAGCATATGTAAAAATTACATACGAAATTCTTTAAGGTACTAATTTGCAATTTTTTTTATAATGCTTAAATAACTCGTGAAAAATATAAACAAATATAACTTAAACAACTATAATGCATTTTATCTAAATACGTAAATGTATATTATCTCTATTTTTTATCAAAAAAAGGGTATTTACAAAATTCGATATTTTTTCGAAACGAAAACCCTAATTTTGTATAAACTTAAAATCTCGTATAATACAAAGCCCAAGTGTATCATCATTATTAATCTATAATAATATTTCAACATATTTTTTGAAAATTTAAACAAACATCACCTTTAAAACACAGGAAATTTTAATATTCAATATTGAATATAAACCTTTCTTATAATCATTTTAAAACTTTGACCATGTTCAATCCCATCATTAATTTAACACATAAAAGATACGTACTATAGGAATCTTTCGATAACGATAAAAAACACACAATCGTTCACAACATCACTGAAAAAAAAGAAAACGATCCAATCAAACGCAAAGAATCGCTCTAATTTTATTTGAAACGATCGCATTTTCCGGCTATTTAAAAAGTGCGCATTTTCGCGCCGTGGAAAATTTTCTGTACCGGTCGTAATTAGATCGCTCCGGTCGATACGTGTCGTCGGCACAAAGCTTTATCAGTACAGAGCCGCGCCTAGGGGAGGGTCGCCGAAGGGGTTGAAACGATTTATAAAGCGAAGTATAAAGATTGCCGAAAAACGAGCGTAATAGTATCTCGATATGCTCGCTATGCGTTATCTCGTGTTCTCTTTTTTCTGGCCAAATATATTCTACATTTATTATGCGGTATAATGTGGAATGAACCGTTCCGATAACCGGGTTTTTTTGAGGGTTTCTGCGGTGCAAATTGAGTGCATTGGTGGTTTTGGATTGAGTTAATTTTCAGGTTGATTTGTTTATACAGGGTCTTCCCCGGGACTTTGATAACTTGTAATCGGATTTAAAGTGACTTAGAGTCATGATAGAGAAGTGAGAATGATACCATTCCGAATGAAATCAGCTACAATTTATTTTTAATTTTTTACCCCCCCCCTCAAATTTTACCTCTCCCCCCTCCTCTTCCATCGTCGAATAGCGTACTTCCGTCCACTAACTCGTATAGTTCAAATAACTTTTTTTTACCCATTCGACGATGGAAGAGGGGGAGAGGTAAAATTTGAGGGGGGGGGTAAAAAATAAAAAATAAATTGTAGCCGATTTTATTCGGAATGGTATCACTCTCACTTCTCTATCATGACTCTAAGTCACTTTAAATCCAATTAGAAGTTATCAAAGTCCCGGGGAAGACCCTGTATTATGTATCACGATTAAATTAAACTATTTTATCGATTACATTTTCAAAATAGAATTCTTATTTAAAAAATATTACGGCAGAATCTTTATCATCCCGTTCACAATTATTCGGATTGATCAAAAAAATATTATTATTTTTTTAAATAGAAAATTTTACAATTTTTTTACATAACACACGTCCAATAATTTAAGAGTACGTAACAAAATTATATTGATTTTTGACATATTCAACTATGAGAGTGATCAAACTAATACCTAAGAGAAATTTTATTTATTTTTTAATTTTAAGTTAAAAAACTTCTCATACGTGGCGTTAAAAATTATGACTTCATTGTGAACCGATGAATACACTAGGTATCATGGCGATTTTATATAATGTTCACAAATTTCGTCAGTATCAAATAACCCAAAATAATAAAAATAAATAGACCGTAAATACGTTTAAAAAATACTTAAAAGCTGTGTGCATATTTATGCACACCAAAAATTTCTGTAAATAATTTAATTTAATTTCTAATAAATTCATTATTTTTTTTTTCATTTCAATTATCCAGATTTTTTACTATCCGGAGCATATCAATCCCCGTTTAATCCAGATAATCGATATTTTACTATATATTGATCCAAAACCTAAAATGTTGTATAAATTTTATATGATATCCGATATTCAAAAGTTAACAGTTGCCAATTGTCTCGAATACACAATAATCGGCTTCATATCAGATTCCAATAAATTTGTCGACAATATACGTTTATACTGCATCCATACACGACCGTATTTGTCGAGCGTTCGTTCTCGCAGGGGACATTAGTTTGGGAAGCGCAGATTTATTCCTGTTATATCGCATTTGTGTTACACCCCGTCCATCATGCATAATGTATGCAATTCGTGCTTTCACGCGTTCGACATTTAATTATTCGTGATGCAGGCGAAATTTTCCGAAATTTCGCATTGCGTTGACCAAAATTATTTTTCCAAATGATTTAATTCGCATTTATCATATAATTGAATCTTGGATAACGTGACAAAAGCGTATTAAACATATTATGTTAAACTTTCGAAAATGTGTATCGAAGTCGTATTCAAATTTTCCGAACGATTCGATAGGGCTCACTTTGATTTTATCCTCGAAACGAATCTGATTGTTTATGCGCGAAACGCAAACACAAAAATATAATAACGCGTCGACTTTTAATACCGACCATACTGTATATACTGAATAAAGCTCGTACATGTTGCCGCATAAATCACACGCAAAATTCATATTTTTTTACGCGCGAAATTATTAGATTCCCGTAAAAATTTGCATACGGACTTCGCGGAAAAAATGAAAACAACGCTAAATCGTATACACAGCGAGAAAGTGACCATAATTGCTGTGTTCGAATCGTATCCAAATGGCCAGCTATTACTGGGGAGATGATAAGCTTGATTTTTTTGCTAAATGAGAATTTTCGTTTGAAAATTGGACAAATTCTCGTTTGATGTCATTTTTTTTTAATGCGCGGTCAAGTTATGAGTTATGACTGAATTTGCGTTTACTTTTGAAAATTGTCGATCTATTATTAATGTATTAGGAATATGATTATTATCAGAGATTATTCAAAAAAAAACAAACTTATACAAATTAAATTCGACCGTATGAATTTTTTTTAATAATTATAGTTAATTTATAGAGCAATGGAATGTCCGCATTTAGTTACATAAGAAAAACGCATTTATTTTGAATTCTGAGACAAAAAATGTTAAAAAATTCGGTCCTGCGCATGCGCACAATGGTTAGAATATTACACAAACTAAATTCAACCTTTTTCTGGTCAAATTCGACACTTTAAACTTCAATATAATGTTTGTACAAATCAATTTCAATCATGATAAACTCATCAAAATTTCATAAAAAATGATAATAAAAGACACATTAAGCTTAAATACTTAATGAAATTAAATCTATTCGT
Organism: Hydropsyche tenuis; assembly: GCA_009617725.1. NCBI lineage: Eukaryota > Metazoa > Arthropoda > Insecta > Trichoptera > Hydropsychidae > Hydropsyche > Hydropsyche tenuis. Next base: position 67,745 of record VTON01000190.1, read on the forward strand.
CAATTTGACTTTGATTATTTCAGTTGGTGTTTTTTGTAAATTTTTACATACATAATTAATCACATTTTTTAATAAATTAATCTGAAAATAGATATCATGGATACGTACGTAATATTTCGTTTATATTTTTCAAGAAATCATTAAAAAAATTGTTAAGCGAAAAAAATAATTTAACGATGGTTGATTTTGATTTGAGAAAGGTTTAATTTGAAGTTTAAAAGTTTGAATTTAATTTGTATAAGGTTGAATTTGGGGCGTAAAAGCTGTACGTAAGCTTTTCTAAAACAGTTGATACTAGAGAACTTTTGCCTTAACATATAAATTCAATACAAAAAAGTAACTGAATATAACAACTGATATATTATATTATAATATAGTGGCTAAACTGCTTCCATAATAATCACAAATCTGACAGGAAGACCCCCCATTGTTGAACGTAAATATTGATTATTAAATCCAACTATTCAACAAACCATATTCCGCTCAACCCTAACAATGTACCAAACATATACATATAAACCATCGACCTAATACGACCACAAAATAAAATTCGAATGCAGAATCTAAGCCGATTTGCCTCCATTGATCGCATCGCAGCCTTCACTCTCTCTCTACCTAACCAAAGGTAAATTTATAATATTTTAACATCGACGAAATTGCCTGTCATAAATACGAAAAGCTTTGCACACACTCGATGGCGGAGGACTCTTCCGAAGAACCTCGGCAATATATTAAATTTATCGTCGTGCCCCTTCCACGTCGTGACCGAGGGGCGACCTGCTGCCGTTTCGGCGAACGAAAGAACATTATTATTCCATGTATCGTCATAATAATAATCCACGGAGGCTTTATACATCCGCCACACGTAACGGGGGTGTTATCCGTTCGTGGGAGGACCTGAAGTGGGCTGAAAAATGGTGTCTGCGATGCTAACTAAGGCACAGTTTGGTGTGAAGCACTATTAAGCTGCTCCTAAATTCGAGGCTCTATCGCGTAGGGATTTATGGTTTTTGTGATTTGTTGTGAAATGTATTTTTGGGTTTTAGGTGTGGAAAATGTGTTTTGAAATTATTAGATTTGTATAAAATGGTATATCTAATATTGAAAACATTGATGTTCATATACGTGTTCAGTAGTTGGATAAAATTATGTATTTAATAACTTAATGATTTTTAATAATTTGATTTATTGTTTTAAATAAACTAGATAGTACACTTTTCAATTATATAATTCCAGAAAAACGTTGTGTAATACAAATTCGTGTCATACGAGGTTTGAAGTTCACACAAAATTAGTGTTTGTTGACGAATAAATCGAAGTTTGTTAATAAACAATATAAAAAATATACTTATACGTATTTAGATAAAGTGCATTATGGGTGTTTAATTTAAATTTCTTAGTGTGTTTCACGCGTAATTTATGTATTTTAAATCCGAAAATTAGGTTTCATAATTAATTTTGTGCGTAGTTTTTAAGTGCGCGTGTTATGGGGGAGGTTATTTTTTGACAGTTTTTACAAATTATTTCCCCTTAGATCGTCTAAATTTGTACATGTTAACAATTTGGACGGTAAAAAGGAGTACTGGACAACGTGTAAACCCAAAACTCGTTATTATATTGTTGAAAATTGATAAATTTAACTTCCCAATTACATGTGAAATTTGTTTAAAAAAATAATAATTTACGCTCTTATAATGCACGAATTACACGTTAAATTCGCCAATAATCTCAATTTAAGCACTTACAATAAATTTTTATTCATATTAAAATACAAATTAGTCTGTTGTCATAACTCTGTTATATAAAACTGTATTATACAAGGCCCAAGTGTCTTTAAATTTGGATAGTCGTATGAATTTATACACATAAACACAAAAAAAAAACAGAATATTCTTATCTCCAAATAATGGTGATGACGCAATTTTTAAATATAATCAAAACTCATATTACCTTATTCAAAATTATACGAGTTTATCAACCGATTAAAGTGATAATATTTAATAAAAAATGCGATGTAGTCGAGGCATTTTAAGCCTAATGAGTGTGCTAAAAGGTTAAGCGAGCGTAATAACTGAACGTTATACGAATTATACATAAGTGATATATACAATGCATAATTTTTCCGAGGCTCCGCTCTAATTTCGCAGGCAGCTCGCACACATAACATAATAATACGAATCCCGTGTAATATTATATCTGTAATACGTACGCATTAAGATTAAACAACCGCCGAGAATTACGAAAAAAAAAAGTGAGACGAAATTAAGCAACGACCCGTTAACACTCAGTTAAGTTGTTGTTTCGCCGACAAATTAGCGCCGCAAACATGTTCTCTCTTTTTACGCATTTCAGCGGGAGCTTTTTTTTTTAGCTTTTTCCAAGCACACCGACTTCTTGAGTTCGTTTCGCATTTTGTGCTGAGCTTCTCTTTCGTTGGCCCTAAGGTATTCTCGGTGTTAATTCTCACCGATTCTGCGAGCGTTCGTCACGAGAAACCGCCTATTTATTTATACTGGCGTCATTGTAGCGTTAAATTAAAACCGAGCCGTTAAAGAAGGTCTGTGAAGAAAATTCACTTTCGCGAAACGTTTGCGACATATACGTGAGGGAAAGCACGCAATTGAGATCATAAAATAACCTCAAATGATCCGTATGGAGCTAACAATAAGCGCGATCGGAGTGTATACTATTTATATTTCAAATGGAATTTTTTTTTTTATTTAAAAAAAATAATATACATATATTATTTATTGAGTTTTCAAGATTAACGTTTCGGGCATCGCATTCGTTTCGTTGAACCTAACTTCGAGTTTCAAAACTAATTTGTTAAATGAACTTTCTAAAACGAAGCCATAATAAAAGTTGTTATTTCACTGTGCGAACTAGTTAACGTTTTTCGTATATTTTACGTTTAAATAACGCCCGGTCGGTTTAACTCGGGCGTTACTTCTCTTTTCTGCGTTTAACTTAATTTTTCGCGAACGTATACGTTAACGCCTAAAATTAAAAATTCGAAACATCATTAAGTAATTTACCCTCCTTTTTTCTTCTCGGTTACTTTTTACACGAGACTTTTCATTCGCTTCGACATATTAATGAGACGATTCGAAATACTTTCGAACGCAAATACGAATCGATATTTTACACGACAACCGCTTTCCATAATAAACCGAGAACTTCAACCGATCTTATCGCGACAAAAAAATCTTAATTTCGGAACACGAAAACATTTCTTTTTAAATAAATTCGAGGCAGTTTTCCAACGATTATTAAACATAACACAGCACTGATTAGTATTCGCGGCGGGGTTAGTTTGCATGCTTATCCGTTCGGTTTCGTTGATTGCTTGTTACTCGTAGCACCGGTGTACATTATCGACTGCTAACATGAAATTGTAGTTCATAGACGTTCTAGAGCTGTGTTGAATACGCATATTATAATATATATTGCATTTAAGTGGAGTATGTGATCAAAATTCACAATACGGTAGGCTAAAAATTTATTTATCGATAAAATGATTCGATAATGCTTTGGACTTGGTAGTTTATTTAAAAATTTTATATTAAACTATAATGGGATATTCATATTAAATAAAATATATGCATATAAAATTCGGAATGAGAAAAATTTGTATACAGCTTTTATGCTTCAAATTCAACATTTTACAAATAAAATTCAGCTATCAAAAAATAATTTAAAGACCGTTATCAATGAAATATAATCCATTCTTCAATTTGACATTAATAATCTCAGATGGTGATTTGTACAAACTTTTACATAAATAACTAATTAAATTTTTTGATAAATTTATTTGATACCTATCGTTTCTTCTAGATTTTTCATGATTTATAAAAAAAATATATATATTATTAAAATAAATTTGTAATGGTTGGATTCGATTGATAAAAGGTTTAATTTTAAATATAAAAGATTGAATTTATAGTTGAAAATGTTGAATATGGAATGATAAGTCTGTAGATTATTAATTCTATTAAATTTTTTTTTACACTTCAAATAATTCAAATAATTCATTACTAATAAATTTCAGGCCATATAAATATTATCGCATATGGAGGTTAAATTGACCGTAATTTTCATTTATCGGTAATCCAGTAATTTTCATACTAACAATAAGTACCGGTTTACTGGTAAATTAAATTTTATCTGAAAACCAGAAAAAAACATATATTAACGAAAAACCGAAAAAAAAAAGACGTAAACCACAAATATTTTCCGAAAAAACTGACATTCTTTAAGAATATTCGAAACCTGATAAAAATTATTTGCCGGTAAATTATCGAACCATTATTTGGGTCATTTACCGGTAATAGCCTTCTTATTATCACCCAGTTTTGATAATCGCTGAAAATCTTCAAAAAATAAAAAATAAATTCATTTAAGTGTGTTTTGGATCTGCGCATCAACAGGATTATTGTATTTTCGCATCGTTTGGGGAACGTGCATTTTGTAGTGTACGCGGTTTTATCCTCGGGGCGTCTGCGGTTTTGATGCATATGTAAAGTCTATTACATTAAACTGTCTTTGCAAGGTTCGTAATTAACGGTCGTATTTCAGATCTCTTGTAAACTGATCAATCGATTCTATGCAGCTTTCTAAATGTAATGGGATCGACGATCTAATTCGTTGGATTCAATCACGTCTTTTGAAATTTCGGTTTGGAAAAATATCGAGATTTTGCATGGCTGAGAATTTTCGATAATTGCAATTTTAAGCTCGTATCGAAATATATTTAATGATTTTTATTATTCATTTCAGAGTTATTATCATGTTTTAAAATATTCTCTATGAACCACGTCAGTTTTATTTTGTTCACTGAATTGACTTTAAATGTCAGCACATATTCATTTTGTGTTTTAACAACTCAAAACACTTTTTTTATAGTAAGCCTTTTTCACGACCGAAAATTGGAAAATCGCTGAAAATCGTCCGCGGGGAATTTGACCGCTTTTTGGCACAAAGCCGCATTTCATCGCGACCGATCGCACTCACCTGCAAAAAAAAAGTTTTTTTTTTCGTTTCGAAAATGTCGAGCACATTCGTGACATTTAAAAGAAAAAAGCTAGATGAAAAAGTGCCATAAAAAATTATAACCGCATAACATTTAAATTGGCCACGCTTGCCGCTGCCCCGCATATTAAAAAATACACTTTGAAGACCTTGCATACTTCTCTTATGATAGATTCTTTACATTTTTTAATATAAAAAATTATTATGGCTATTTACGATATTCTCTAGTATACATATATGTAATGTATATAAAAGTAATCAATTATTGCAAAACGTATCGTTTTCATCCGTCGACATACAAATCAAATTATCCAATTGTATTTTCATATTGAACGGCGCCGCTATCTATCAGATTATTGAAGTCACTGTGCGTGTAAACTGAATTGGAAAATTTAATTAGTTTCGCTATAACCACACGCAAATTAGATTCAAAATTGTGAAAATTTATTCAATAGGTGATGATTTGATTTTGGTATCGAAAAATATCAAATCCGCTTACACGGAAATTGATTTCTCCATATTTACTGCGAATTCATAATATATTTGAATGCAGAAATTTCATTATATAAACCAAATTTTATATTAAATTTAAATCTGAATATTATACTCATGAAAGTTGACTACAATTTTAATATTTAGTCGTAAACTTCTTACAAGGGCCTCTCGTATGTAGCTCGATGAATTTTTTGTGTATTCAAAAAAAAACGAACGCTCGTTGTGGTTTTTTGCATTCAGAGTTAGGTACTTATAAGAATTCTGAATGGTATTTGAGATTAATAAGTACCGTCAGTGGAGTAAACCGCAGCGAGTTTGCGAAACCTCGTAAGAACCAAGTTGCAACTGCGCCAATAAAGCTCGACTGCATTATGTTTGAAACGGGGCGGAGGAATTCATAATTAAATCATAAATTGTGCTTGCTCAATGTTCAAGATGACGAAAAATATGAGAGAATCTATATTACAGTATGTTATCTAGAGCCATGCTCTAAAATGGAAATTGCTAGGATATTTGATGGGTAAAACTGTTGCGAAAATTTCCGATTTTGTTGTGTGAAATCGGATATTTCAAAACGGAAAATAGTTCAAGTATTCATCATCAAAATATCGACTTAAAACAATATACTTATAAACCAATGTAACGAAATAAATTCAAATAGTTTGAAATAAAAACTAAAATAAAATAAATAATAACTAAATAACTAAAATAAAAAATAAAAACTGATACGCGAACGCTCATCCCGGAAAATTAACATATTCGAAAAGTCGATACGCTCTTTTGTTAGCATTTCCCTGGCGGCGAAGACTTTTCGTCGAAAGGGACATCCATCGGAAATTTTCCTGTACACAAAACAAATTTTTCATCTCACGAAATTCGTGAAAATCCTGCGACGAATCGGAGACGAAAGAGGGGCGGCGAATGCTGGAAATTCAAGCACGGAAAATCGCGGGAAAATTCGTGTCACATGTAATGGGGGTCGCAGCGTTGAAATTATTTAAAAAGATCGCGGGGAATATTCGAGAATATTCTTAGAATATTCCGAATTTTATCGTCGAGAATCTAGCGAAGATTGTGATTCGCATATTGGATATCGTTCGATGGCCTCATAAACGATGATCGTCTTTGACGTTTGCGAGTGTATTTTAATTCCTATTTCTTATATTCAATTATTTTTGAATAGAAAATTATATTTAAACTAATTTTAAAAATCAAATCTGATTATTCATTAATTTTAATTTAATAATTTTCCCACAACGAAACTAGAACCCATTAAAATAATAACCTATTCATATTTTAAAATATACTCAAAACACAACAGATAAAACCCGAATGACATACGACATGTTTCCATGTCGTAATGTTCATACAAAAATTACGATCGCCGATGTTGAGAAATAAAAGAAAACCCTTGGCTTTTGTCAAGATAAATTCGAGGGCAATTCCAGGCCGGGGTTATTCTAACCCGAGTTGGTCATCGTATTTCACCTCGCACTTTGGACTTATATATTTCAGCGTCAATTCTCCGCAGGTATATTTTTTTTCAGCGATTTTTTTTTCGCCGATCCGCTTTTCACCTGGGCCACGTGCGCGTTGAAAAATCGCTTTTCGTCCTTCGGTTCGTGAGCGTTTTGAAAGGCTCGTGTTGACTCTTTTCATATACGAACCGTATTTATTAAGTCGATTTCGAAATATTGATTTGTAACGAATCAAAACTGGATAATTAGACGATGCACAATCGTTTTATTAGTACGATTGGCAATTAATTACAAGCCGCATTATCCGTCTACCGATTCGCTTGCCAACTTCATTCAACAACGATTAAAACCCTTCTCCACCACCGACGTTCACGAATCGCATAAATTCTAATTTCCGATTTCGGAATTAACGAGCCGATAATTAATCGGCGGGCGAACTTGTCAAAGGCTCCCGCTTATTGCGCTATGTTTCGTCAAATTGCTGCAGTTGTAATGCTATTGAAAAATTTAAGCAAAAAGTTATATACTTGATTCTTTTTCTGCGAAATTCAATTAAATATTGCGCTTTTCCATATGTGTATCATTTTGGTGATTAAATTTTTAGTTAAAACTTTAATAAAAACGTATGATTATTATAATTTAGAATCGTCACTGAAAAACTAACTTGAAAAAGTCATAACATATTAATTTTCAATCGTTTTTATTTATTTTGTTTCACAGATAATAGAGCATATTGTGGAAATTAATTTAGCTTCATATGATGTTCGGCAACAATTAAAACTCGTTGTGTTTTTCTATTCTAGTGAAAAATTAATTATTGAAACTCAACGAGATACCGGCAATATTTTATGAGTTTCAATAATTGATCTTTAACTGAAATAGAAAAACTAAATTAGTTTTACTCGTTACTAGATAACATATGTAGCCATTTATATATACAAGGCTTTCTCTATAACCTATAAGTAAAATAATATAAAAAAGATTGAAAATGAACAAGTGATAAATTTTTCAAACCCTTCAGTTTTTCAACTAACCACCCTGCATATAAATTTTCTTTGATGAAACGTTTTGAACATGAACAGATAAAGTATCCACATACGAAACTTTCAAATTAAATATAAATCAGTCGATATTAATATGAAAATATTTCATTTATCTGCTGATATAATAAACATCGATTGTATATAACATATCGCACAGAACCTCCCGAGTTTTTCTTTTCATTTTCGCGAAGTGGCCGTGTGCTCTTTGTCCGTATGTTCGAAATCGTCACTATTGTCACCGGTTGTTTGTTTCGATGGTATTTAACCTTATTGTACATAGTTTTAGAAGGGGAAACAACCGAGACAACAAAGAACGAAACAAGGGACTTGATTAACTTGTACCTATTGTGGAATAAAAGGGCAAAAATGTATACACGTGTGCCCAAACGATGTATATCAGGTGCACGAGGGCGATAAAAGATTTTTTTCGAACCAACTTCAGATCATTTCAGAAACATTCCCGATACGAACTCGCTTATATCGAAAAAAAAAATATATTTCAACACAAAGATAAACATCCTCCTCAGTACTGACTTTTTTTTCATAAATTTTTTTTTTTTTTCATTTCGTTTTTATAGCATTGAAGATGTACAAAAAGATTATTTTTCTTTTATGAATTGTTTATCTATCTAAATCACATAATAATGACTAATTATTTGAAAATAAAAAATACTGCTGAAGTGACAAAAATGACCCTTCAGACCAAATTTACGTTCTAATGTACCTTCGTGTTTGATGTCAAATTATGATATGATACATTACAACATACAATAAAACTTTGGTTTCAATCGATAAAAGCAGTCTTTTTTTTAAGATTGTACTATAATAATGTTATGTGAGTGGATTTTTAATAACAAAATATTGAAAATAAAACGTGACTTATTGCGACGTCGTTGAGATGTCAAGCAAAACTGGCATATAACAAAAATTTCGCGCCTTATATTTCAAAACAGACAAAATTAAACGAAATAACATAGTTTACACAATAATTTACAAAAAGTCCAAATAAAAATAAATCTAAAATAGCTTCAAAAAACGGTAACAAAGTCTACGTACATTGTAATGTACACATGGCTTGAGGAGGTTAATGCGAACTTATCGAACCAAAATAAGAACGTTATTTAATAAAAAGAAAATATATGAGGAAAGTTCATGTCACAAAACAAACACATGATAAATCCAATCAACAATCCTCGAACAGAAAGCGCCTTTGAGCATTCGAAAGCGGAACAATAGATTTTAAACGCTCAACGGCAAAAGTCTCCGAATTTCATCACGCAAACAAACCGTATATATAAATTCATTTTACTGAGATTGTTCTCTTTTAATTTATGAGACAGTTGTGGCGCAGATAGTATAGTGGCTCAGCGAACCTTCCTCCCCGACACCAACACTTAATTAAATTAATCTTTTAACTGTACGACACGGAATCCACACCAAATATTTAGCGAGAAATATACGCACGAATGTTCTCCACGCACACAAAGCATTCGTGGAACAGCCCGGTGTGGGTAAATGTAGAGTTTGGAAGCCGCAAAAATATATTTTAATCTCATGTTTAAACGCTTTCGCGTTGTAAACTGATGTTTCATAGATACCGCGCATAATAATTGTGTTGGGAAATTATTCGGGCGAGAAAATCGATGGGGAGTTTATTGTAATCATTTTTGAACAAAAAATTAATTTCGCGCTTAACTATTTTCGATTAAATCGAATTAGCGTTTCATCAATCGGCGCTGTGAAAATTGGTCTATTTCCGCGGTTTCGTGTGTGAAAAATATTATATTATATATGCGGCAACAACAAAAAAAATGTATCATCACGTTGTAAAAATGTCTTAACGCGACTTTTCCCTTATGATGATTAATGACGAAGCGCCGCTACACCCGCTTACAAGGAAATTTGCGAGGTTTTTTCACATTTTTTATACGGAAAAATATTTATATTGTTGAACATATTATTTTACTCGGCGTAAATTCTAAATTTTTGACGTTTTTACGATTTGCATATATTTCAAATTCATACGTTGCAAATGGAGATGGAAGCGTTTGATTTCCAAACATCTTATTTATTCAATCGATTCATATTATGTACCTGTTCTATATTATTCAGAAATATAATAGATATTCTGAAACTATTGTAATGATTACAAAGTTTTTAATTAAAATAATAATGTGAACATCAAACTATTACATATTCATATACATTACACGAAAGTTTTTGAATAATTATTATATTCTTTACTTTTTTTCTTTGATATTAGCACTGGTGCAAGTCATCGCGTTTTCACTGGGTCCGCGAGATTACTGAAGTCATTTCAGGTCTCTGAAATGACCCACATCCCCTATCTCACAATCAGTGGTGTCCAACATCCCCGAGACATTCATTTACCATTCTCAACTACAATTAACTACAATTAACGAACAAACTATCGAACAACGAAGCACTGTCTACCGTTTATTTATTTTTCCAAATCACCATCGCCATTTAATTCAACAATCTCAATTACCGGCACGAAGTTGAGCACCTATGCCGTATCTCCGCCTACCCTTATATATCCGCTTCTTCTCAAACCCCCAAATGCTTAGCATAATAAAGACTAACGACCCTGCAAATTACCAGCGGCAAAACAATACTTGGACTTGTCCGCACTTTTATCGCTGCTCATTTTTTTAAGGACAATACCCCACTAAAGTACTAACCCTCTCTGCGGTGCGACGTGACCTACATATTTTTATTCGATATAAATAAAATAAAAAATTGTAATATCGGAAATAATAAACGTAAGTCCGCAAAATCCAGGTATACCATATAATACTATTATCTGGTGTATATTGAAAGCTCTCATATTCAAATATTTATTGGAATATTTTTAATGACTTATCAGTTTTTATTCTAGAATCGTTTTTAGTTATCGATACTTTGAGTATGTATAAATAATTTTCATGAAAGTTATTGGTGTAGGTTCGAAGCAGCTTTCGGTAAATATCCAGGGCTGTTTTATGCCACAACTCAAAAACTAATTAGGGGTCGTTTTGCACGCGAACCACACCCAGTCCAAATCATAAATAACCTGAGAACTCGGACATAAATAATGCACTGGCTAGCCGAAGATGAGACAGATGGACTCCTCGTATGTGCACCTCGTGAATCTCACAAAGTACATACATTTTGTACGTGAATAGGTAATATACTAGTTCGATAGAAATCGATTTTTCATTTGAGGAAAATCGATATTTTTCGTTTTAACTTTTAATTGGTATCGGCATTAGGGAAGAATGGCAATTGAAAGTTCGGTGAAAAATGGCACGATTTATTGTAAGTGATGGTTTTCTTGAGGATTAATTTATTCGCAAAAATAATTATATTATAGTATGAAAAAAATTGTAAAATTGTTTAATGATATTGGGCAATCGGAATGAGTAATTATTGTTCATAAACAAATGACCTAATTTTGGAAAATGTGAATTTTTTTCATGAATCTATTTATGTACTTTTTTATATATCCATTATACTGAAGCCATATTAAAACTTTTTTATACTCTGATTATTGATAAAACAAAGGAGCGAATTTTTTTAGGAAAAATATTTCTTTATGAGACTTTTATAATTTTTTTTTTCATTAAACAGGCGTCGAAAATTAATCTTCATAATATATTTTTGTTATAATCTATATAATTTTCATATTTTTCGCACGTTTTTGGATATTAAAATATCATTAATGATTTTGCTTCTTCGATATTTCATACTGAGACAGTCTCACAATATACGAAATAAGCAATACAATTGTTGAATAAGTTATTTCAAAATATATTCTTCGAAATATTTCAACTTCAAACACCCGAAATACCTAATACATTTTCATTCGGCATAAATGATATATTAGTGACACATCAATCTACATCACAAAAATAGACAAAATAAGAATCAATCGAATTCAATTCAGCAAAAAAGACTTTCGAAATATAACAATAAAATATGGACACTACAAAATCCAAATTCACATTTTTACTCAGGCGAATTTTCACAAAACCGTTTTAACAATAATATAAAAGATAAATAAATTAGACCCGATTCTCTTTTTACACGGTTATACGAATCAAAGAAGAAGAACCTATTTTTTGACACGGTTTTTTCACTTCAATTTTGAAAATAATAAAAAATATGTATTATTATGCAACAATGGTAAGATTCGTTACAGCCCAATATACTTTTATGATTATATGTATGTATGTAATTATAGTTATTATGTAAAAAAATCGATGTTTTTTAATGATTTTACATGGCAAAATTTTTCCACATAACACATTTTTTATAAAGTATATTTGAATGGAAATTCCATCTAAATATACTAAAGGAACCTTTCTTCAATTTTTATATGATCACCATACATTTTTTACACGGTAGTCTCTGAAACGTATGCCCCGTGTAAAAAGGGAATTGGGTATATATTTAGATTTAATTATAATGGTGAAATTCTATAGTGAACGTAAACGTAAATATTAATTATCATACGAAAATACGTTCATATATGTATGTATATACATACAATGTTCATACATTTAACACGCTTATGCTCATAATAAAGATTCATCTTATTATCATTTCAATACGAAAAAAATGCACAATTTATAAAATTACTGCAATCGTCAAAAACCGCAGCAGTCTCATCATGAAGATTCACCCTATCATCACAACAATAATTTCTAAATGAAAAAATCACACAATTTATAAAATTACTGCAATCGCCAAAAACTGCAGCGATCGACACGAAATTTTCACAAAACCTCCACCATAAAAGAGCACACAACTCAACCACTTTTGACTCTACACCCCTCGAATGTAAAAAATAACGTTTAGGGTCAGTGTCAGGGTCGCAGAGGCTGCCTGTTGCCAAACGCGAAAAAGGTGCCCGCCTTTTATCGGCCATTATTCATACAAATTTGCGAATAACTCGATTGCCCTCGCAATATATCACGCGGTATCCACCCGCCCACTTCTCTCGAGGGCGGTTTTTTTTTTCATTTTTTTCGCCATATCCATATCCAAGGAAAATACTTTAATTTTGGGGCCGTACGTGAGCGGGTGTGCGACGCGTGATTTATAAGCGAAATTTTACATAGAGCGAGTCTTTGTGTGTTCGTTCGCCTTTTCGACAAAATTTAATCGAATTCGATCGTAAATTAAACGCGGCCCTCATCGCACGCACGCCCTCGTGTGTTTGTACGAAAGTCGATAGTTTAGATAGAAGTGAATTATTGGGAAAATAATGCGGATTTAATTTTTTGCTCGTTTTATGTTTGCGAACATTGGTTTCGTACGAAATTTATATCTGGAATTAGTTTTCGTGTGATAGTTTTTTTTTTCAACTATCCGTCACATAGTCTTGTTGAAGTCAAATTCGTAAATTATTAATCAATAAATTTAATTTAAAGTTTCTGTTTTTTTTATTAAAATAAAATCTTGATTGAATCAAATTTTTTTTACAATCTTTTTCGAACAAAAAGATCATTTAATGAATCAGAATTGAACCATTCAAACAATATAAGAAATTTTAAAAATCTTCTTTACAGCATCATAATTTCTGAGAACGATCCTCATCTCACAAGGAGAAGGAATGACGACGGAATTTAGTTTCGATACGGGATATTTTTTTTTCGATAGATCACCTCTATTGATTTGATATGGCAAAGTATAAGCGCGCACCACCGAGCCAATTTAATTATAAACGACTTTAAAGTTTCGATAAATCAGTTAAATCAGATAATATGCGTTTAGCACCGTCTCGATATGTGGCGTAAGGTCTAAATCGCCGAATCACTGGCACGTAAGCATCTACGGAAACGCCTACATGGGAGGAGTTTATAGTACTTTACGCCACATATCGAGGTGGCATCCAATTGCATATACTGATTTATCGAAACTTAATGTCATTTATAATTAAATTGGCTCGGTGGTGCGCGCTTATACTTTGCCATATCAAATCAATAGAGGTGATCTATCGAAAAAAAATATCCCGTATCGAAACTAAATTCCGTCGTCATTCCTTCTCCTTGTCAGATCAACAATACGACACAACAACATAAGATCCATATCAAAAATTCACATTTAAACCATCAAACAACGCCACATCACACATTATACACACCACGCGCACTTTCAACATTCGCTTACTCGATCAAATTAATAATAACAATTATGAAAACATCCATCTCACATTACCGCGCGAATACGCCTTAACTAATCAACACAATTCATATTAAACAATTTCAATCCCACACAAAGCCGACCCGCCAGTAACAACCGTACATAAACACAACCTATCTATAAAGGGCGAAGGTACCTCCATTGCACACACACACTTTTCCGGGTGTGTGCGAGTCGGCCATTATGTCGCAGATAAATCATCGAGCTCTTTTTTCCTTCTTCATCTTCAGGTGGTGAAAATATTCCATTGTCTGCGGCCCGCGAGCCCATTGTGCGCATCCCTGATGTATGTATTAAAACTTCGCGAGTACATTTAGTTAACACGCAACGCCGAATTTTCGCCGCGGACTTAATTGATGTATATTATATGGCCGGGTTTTGTGTATTAGATTATGATATTTCGGTGTCGCTTTTCGCCGTGTGTATATTTAGGGTTTCTAGTTAGGTGCTATTTTGGAATGGTGCGTGTGGAAGGGACGGTTTGTATATTGCATTACGCGGAAGTTGTTTAACAAGGTGTGTATTAATTTTGTAATTTTATTTATTTTTAATTTTATTTATTTGATCGATGAAGATGATTAGGAATATTTTAGAAATTATATCTGTTTGATTTCTTAAATATTTTTATTGCAAATTGTTTAGATTATCGATATAACGAAGTTGAAAATTTGACCATAAATTCAGGTGTGTATGTTTTCAGAAATCAAAATCACGAATTTTTTTCTGAAAAATATTTAAAAAGAATTTTGAGGATAAATCGTTCATGAAAATAATAAACTGATTACAATATTTAAAAGTAAATGTATTTTATAGTTTTTAAGCTAATATCTAATGAGGTAAACAGTAAATAAATAAATAACACATGTAGCATCGTCTTATAGTTTTTATTATACAAAAAGGACCACATGTGTATTGAAAATACTAAAATATGTTGGAAATTATTATTTTTTTTTAAATTAATCATTTTTAATTTTTTTAATTTTAAAAAATACACTGGTTTTGTCCCACAATTAACCAGGACAAAGATCCTTAAAACTAACAATTTACTGACAAGGCAGTACGAATAGTCACCTTATTATTATTTAAGGCTTAAATGTACATGGTACTCGATTTAAATATTAAATTTGAATATTTAGCATTTCAATATAATGTTTACTAGTAATCCAGTATTTTTTTTACTAATTCTCGGTTTACCGGTAAATTAAATTTTGTATAAAAACAGGAAAAAATTACGAAAAACTGCTAGCTAAAAATATTCGGAACTCAAAAATGAAAAATGTATTCACTGATAAAAATTAAAAATTAATTACTCATTCATTATTAGGGTCATTTATTGATAAACCGATTTATCGGTAATAACTTCCCTAATCAAAAACTCCTAAAAGATGTCAATAGAAAAGAAAATTTTTACAGTTCTTCATCAGATCGTCGTCTATATTTCGAACTAAAATATATAAAAACTGTCTCTATAACAACCAAACTTGATTAAAACAATAAACGACGCACCGATAAAATGTTCCCAATGAGTATGATACTAACAACGACCCCATAACAACTTTTATTTACGCACACGCGTTATTGGTTATTGGAAAATCGGATATGGCGAGCGAATTTGTCGCTCCCCCGCCGCTCGTTATAAACAAATTCGACTTTCGCCCTAATTTAAAAAGGCCATATTTAATTTCACACATTTTCAGCGAAAATTTGATTTCGAAAGACTGATCCGATTTCAATCCACTCTAGCGAATATTCCGACGCCGGCTTCCCGAGAGTCGCAAAAACCGAAACGCAAAAAAACCATACACAACGACGGCGAAAAGGGCGGCTTTTTTCCCGCTCTTTTTTGTTTCGAAAAGCGAATTAAAATCGGATCGGTCGGAGCACATTAATCGGAGCGTGCTCCGTTCGCTTATCTTGCGAACAAACACGAGAGGAACGAAAATTCATAACGCACACAAACCGCGGAAAAGTAAATCCGTCAAACGGTTATAAATCGCGAGGGTGCTGTTGCGATGTTGAGGAATTTGTTTTGGAAAATTTTGTGTGTTTTTTTTATTTTGAGCGGGTTTATAACTGTTAATTTGTGCGGTATTGCGCTGCTATGGATTGAATCGATTTTGTTTATTTCGTTTTGTAACAAAAATAAAGTACGCTTGGGCATCGTATGACATGGTTATATGGTTCCATAAAAACTCCGTGTAATAGAAATCCGTGTTGTACGAGGTTTGAAGTTCGTACAAAATTTTCGTTTCGAAAAAATTTCGAAGTTTGTTATACATTTTTTTTTAATAAACAATACAGATAATATACATTAACATATTTAAATAAAATGCATTACAGGTGTTTAAATTAAATTTCTTAATGGGTTCATGCATAATTTATGCATTATAATTCCGAAAATTAGGTTTCTTAACAAATTTCGCACGTAGTTTTTACGTGTGTTATAAGAAGGTGATGTTTGATAGTTTTTACAAATAATTTTCCCTTAAACGGTCTAAATTTGCACATGCTAACAGTTCGGATGGCAAAAGGTCTACTGGACAACATGTAAACACGAAACAAGTTAATTGTAAGATATGGTTAAAAATTAATAAATACGAATTCCAAATTCATAAAAAAAAATTGCGCCCTTATAATACATTTTTATTCATGTTAAAATACAAATTTGTCAATTAATATTTTATGTAAAGTATTGCCTAATTCATTTTCAATTGTTTTTTTTTTCTAAAGCCGTGCTATATAAAACATGTTATACAATAAAAAGCTTGAAAAATAAGTCATAATTCAATAAACGCGATATATTTATAAGGCCAGAGTGTACAAATGTTGATATCACCATGGTTCAACATATTCCACGAAATAGTACTTTGTTGGAAAATTGGTTTTCATTGTATTTTGCTAAAATGATTCTGATAATTTTTTTTATATATATATATAATGTACTTTTTAATGCAATTTGGATTATATAAATTTAATCGAATTAAATTTTTATATTATAATTGCATTCATGTAGAATTTTAATAAAAATTCTTGAGCACTTTTAATAAAAGCGCTTAAAATATCTACTTAAGAACTTGTTAACGCTTTGTGGATCGCTTCTATTAGATATTATACAGTTGTTCAGATAAATATATGAAAATTGATTACATTTTTATTAAATAAAATAAATAAACGAACTTGTCTTTATGTAACATATTTACTCAACATTTTTTCTATGAGTTTCACTATTCACTATAATACAAATAGAAAAAACGATCATTTTCATTCGACTACAAAATAGTCATTGTTCGAAATAATCGTATTATCAAAAGTTAAAGTACGAATACAACTTTCCCGAACACGATGTATACTAAATACTGCAGCACTAACTTCCACTATAATATTCAAATAAAAAACACCAAGGAAATATCCCGTTATAAAATTTGTTTCATGCGAACTTCTCTCACCGAAGTTTCTCTTGTTTCGCTCATAACGTGCTTTCATTATAATGGCAGCATTCGAACGTTCTTACTCTTTTTCGACTTTCTTTGAGACTTTTCATTCACGTTCAGCATTGAACTAATGGCGAAATTAGACGATAATGCAATAATGGTATAAAGGATGAAAACAATATCGAACGAGCCACATGTTTAGTATACGATTCGAATGTACGAGTTTTATTCGCAACGATTGCAGAGTGAGAAGTGTTTAAACATCGTTCCAACTTCGAAAGAAAGTTATCCCTTGTTCGAAAGTTTGGAAGTTCACCCATCCACATATACGCCAATTTAATGACTTTTCTCATGAGTGTTGTATTGTATTTTTCTAGTGGAAGTCGTTATATAGTGCATAATTTTTTTTAATGCTTATATGTTGCAGATTTAGAATTTAAATTATAAATCAATAATTTAGATCCATCGTACAAAAAAAAATACTCAATTATTGTACAGTATATAAAAAATATATTGATATAATTGAAAATAATATCAATTCTTCACTTTCATCTATAATCACACACATTTCTTTGTAAAATTAATTAAAATAATGAAAATCGTTTAACAAAAAAAAAATTTAAAGTAAAAATTAAATTAAAAAGAAATAATACTGGTCCTGACAATATACTATGACGTTTAAGTTGATTTTTTTTTGACATAAATAAATACTTCCCCTTCAGTTCGTGTTAAACATTTTTCACTATATTTAATTATAAACGACTTATTTTTATTAAACACACTAGTTTTCAACAGTCAACAGCAGCAGTTTTCAGCTATGCAACAAATGATAGGCTCAATGAGCAAACACAATAACATTATATTAACATTATATTGTTATACCATCGACCTCAACATCAAAATAATAAAAAAAAATAAAAAGGCCACCACAATAAAAAAAACCAATACAATAGAAAAAAAACTTCGCAAAGAACATTTTTAACAACCATCACGATATAAGAAAATAAAAAATCCCTAAACTTCCTTATAATATTTGATTTCATCCCAAACGTAATAGAAAAGACCTCACAAAACGAAGGATAAACCAAGAGCGTCACACAACCACAATCCCCATACACACAACCACCATTCCCATACACACAACCACCATCTCCATACACACATACACACACACATACCCCCCACACTCTCACACTCTCAAGATATGCATCGAAATAAATCCGCAGCGAGTTTACACTATGGCGCGAAAGTGTTTACGTTTCGATTCGACGCCGAATATGTTTGCGCATAAATTGTCGTTCGCTGATTATGCGTGGGCACATGCGGTTCGCCGAATCGAACTGTTGTCTTATTTCCGAACCGACAACTATCCCAGGTCGAATTAATTAATCGAAAGCGGATTCCGGGAATGGTCTGGGGGTAGTTTCCAGCTTTTGCAATCATCCCCCAGGACCGCGGTTAGATTCAGTCTGTCGGTTGTTGACCGAGTATTGTGTTATGTACGTAGCGTTCCACCATCGGAATTATCAGATCGGATTGTGATTCGGATGAGTGTAATATAATATTTTAGTGGTGTGTGTATGTTATGCGGTGTGTGTGTGGTTGTGTTTTCTGTGAAAATGCAGAGTTTTGGGTTTTTTGTCAAATTTGACGCCATTGATTGTTGGTGTTATTTAAAAAAATTTGGTACTACTGGGTTTAAGGTTGAACAGAATTTTAGAGGCTTAGGGGCGCCAAGAGGTACCTAGGGGTTAGATTAGTTGAAAAAGAAATTCGATTTGGAAAAAATTCAGTTCAACCTTAAACCCAGTAGGATCAAAAAATTTATGTTCGTCATCTTTCAAATTTGATACGATAGTTGACGTGTCTTACTGTGTACCATGTAAAGATGAGAAATGTCTGTATTGCTGATACCAGAGTATCGCAACGTGATTAAAAAGGGTATTGAGAAAATAAAAATATAATTCTCGTTTTTTTTAAATCATAAAAGAGTTTGTTTTAAAAAATGGTAGTCAAAGAGTAGTTGAAAAAATCATTTTGTTACGGATATCAAATATTGTTTAAATTTCACAAAAAAAACAATATTTTTGTGTTTTACATGGAAAATGCAATTACATAAACGTTGCGCAACATATATAGAGTGGTACAAAAGTCTAGGATAAACCTTAAAGAGTAGGTCATATTATTTGGAACATTTTGAACCAAACATATCTTAATCCGAAGTATCATAATTTTAACCAATTATACCAAACAAAAATTTATAAATAAAATATCAACGTTTATAAAAACAATAGAAACGTCATTTTTAACTCTAGCGACACAATCAACCCTTAAAACCAGAAACGGATTTTTTCCCCAATTTCCTAGAAGAAATGCGTGCGTTCGCCGATTCGCGTGATTAATTAACGCCTCGCGGGATTCGAACTCGAAACGATAAAACGAGTCTTCCTTTTTTTTCAACATCAACCCCGTCATCAATCTTAATTAGACGAGAGCCTCGGATGCTGTATACACGTATACGTTATATACATATTTGTAAATATGTACACCGGCGTGTGAAGGGCTCGAAATAAGCCAACGTTTTTCCGCAAAGATCTGCTCGGAAAGCTGTCAGACTGAAATATTACGTGTCATTGTTCTTATACATCCATTGCTTGTTCAGAAGGTTATTATTATTTTTTTTTAATATTCGATTGCGTGTTTAGTGTCGATTCGTTTTTTGGTTTTGTATGTATTTTTTTTTTTTTATTAAATTTTAAAATTTTAAAAATGTATAAGAGTCTCAGAGCTTTTGGATAGGTCTATGCAGAAGGCGAAAGTTATGATGTCGTCTCGTGGAAAATTATTTGGCTGGCGCATTACCGCCTCGCGAAGAGGTGACGGTCCATTAGCCGCGAGGGCGTTAGCCCTTTTGAATTATCCGTTGACATATCCGCTTCAATGGGGAAAGTGGGTGGTGAATTTCACACCCACCGGCTTCCGCTTCTAATTATTGTAGGCGAAAGCTTTCTCGGGTCGAAAACACCGATGGGCCTGCTGCGAATCCGGCTTTTATTAGTTGCGTTGTGGCGTGTGCGCTTTTTACGGTTGTAATCAAAGAATTTTGCTTTTTGTCTTTGAGAAGTTTGAATGTATAAACTGCGAATGATTATCGCGTTCAGTGTAGAAATGGCGACGATTTAAATGAGCGTTTTGTAAAATATGTGTGTGTTAGAATGAATATAAATGAAGGATTGGTATTTCCGCAAACGCGAACAATTCGAAATATCAACCGCACGACCATTATTCACAACTTTCATAATAGAATCAAAATGGGCCTTATTCATAAAATGTGATTAAAATTAAATTAAATTAAAATTTTAACAAAAGAAAACGTTGACAGTTAACAGTTGTGCTATATTATCTATTACTCTACTCTAGCGACTTTACTCTCGATCATTTCAATGCTCAAACTTATTTTTTCTATTGTTCATTTCATATTTTTTAATGCTCATTTATAATGCATTTTTTTTTCCATTGAACACTACAAATAAAATTATGCTTAATACGAGATTCTTTAATGCACCAGAAATAATGCACATCACATATTATTCCGATGCACAAGTAATTCGTTTTAAGGTACAATCTATACTTTTTTAATACGCATTTAAATCGCACCCTATAAAAATTTGTCTCGATCTTGTATCATGTTATTTCAAACAGAAAATAGTATAATTTTTATTATTATTTTTTATAAATATTTTCACGTATTGTGTATCTTACGTCGCACGTTTTTACAGTGTCAAAAATTTTTACATTATTCCAAAAACCTTTTCCAAGAGTGAAAGATCGATTCAATCAAATTTGAGGAAAATTGCGACAAAGCAAACGGCTCTCTTGTAGTACAAAGAAAAAATATGTTTCGAATCGAAAATTCACGATCAAATTGGTGAGACTTCTTTTGAGCAAGGACGAGTCTCTAACTAATGTTTCTGTTCCGTGTTGACCCGAGAATACCCAGATTTTTTTTGATTTTTCGTGTTCCAGGAACGTTTATTTTGAATTTCAATATATTGTACTAATGTAAAAAAAAAAATTTTATTTTAATTATATATAAAAAAAACATGTTTTTACAAAAGTTGTATTAAAGGCTATTCACATATATTATACAATACATCTATCATATTTTTGTATTTATAACATTCAATATCACAATTTTACGTCATACTTCGACTCTCTGGAATCCCGAAAACGATTCAGAGTTACAACTCGAGTCCCGGGACTTAAAAAAGTCCGGATATTCGGAAACGCCACTCCCTACGCAAAAGGATAATAGTTTTACCGGGGTCCTGTCCGATGCGAAAGCGTGTGTACATTTGGAGCGAATTTGCAATTTTAATGGGCCCATCCATGGGGTGGGGACGAAGCGGAAAGGACATGCACCCAGTTTTTGGGGTTTCGGCGATTTTGGACCGGACGCCAGGAAAATTAAGTTGTCTGGCTTACCTGCCCTCTTCATGTGTCTGCTTAGTGACGCTCTGGCTACACTCAAGGTGCTTTTACCGCGATTTTCTGAATGAAATTTTGAAATCTCGATAAAAACTTTATGTATGCGCATAATGTATTTCGGACGGGCGATTTAGAAATTGTGCGTGTAGTGGTTGAATTGTTAAAAATGAAAATTTCCTGTGTGATTTATGTGTTTTTTGCGACAAATTCAACTATAAAACCCGATTACTTATGAGTGCGCGATCCGCATTGTGTGTCTAATACGGCGCACGTTTTATCAATGATATATTATGACAGAATACGTATTGTACATCGCGTACAACATGCGAAATATAAAAAAAAACACACACACAACAACAACAACACATACATACAAACTTTGGGGATTTTTCTTTGTGAGAGCGCGTCGATACAAAACACAATTTTCTTAATCTTCTCTTCCGGACGGGAGTTTGGCGAAAGCAAAAAAGGAAACTTGAAAAGAATACATACATAAACATATAAATGTATGTATATCCATATTTTCTGAACGCTACAAATGTACGGTTACTATCCACTAATCCGGGATAATCGGTTTACGTTGCGGTCGATTTTGAACCGTCCCACACTTGAACCGCTTTTTCCGATTGTTAACGCGGGCTTTCGCCTCAAAGAAAAACCTGGTGTGTATGTGTGTGAATGCGGACGTAGTTATTGTCTACGTGTTGTTTTGTATAAACGTGTGTCATACAACGTCGGGAAATGACGGAAAAGTACTGTGCGAATGTTGTGGAGTACACACGTTATACATATAATAGTAGTCTCTAGGACACAATACGCATACATACTTTTTTCTTTTTGTATTGTGATTTTTCTGCATTTTTCTCGGGTTTTTTTTTGTTTAATGTTTTATGCGGTGATGATTTTTTTCACACGTTTTCATATTTTGCATGTATTTATAATGAATTATGTATGCGTCTATGCTATGAATTATGCATGGTCTATGTATTTTTTTATATTTGAAAATTGTATGAAGTGATGCACATTTTAGATCGAATAAAAAATTTGATTCGGGGATGGATATATAAAGTAATGGAATTGTATCTGAAAATCTGTGAAAAAAAATAATAAAATCTTATTGTTAGCGAAACATTTGATAAAATCAAAAAGATATGTAAATTAAATAACAATACACTCACTAAGGAAAAGAAAACAGTCACTAAGGAAAAACAATAGTTTAAAATGGTTGGAAAAGTCTTCATCTAGAAATAGATGGCAATTGACTGAGTATATCGTAATAATAATAATAATAATAATTATTATTATTATTATTATTATTTATTATTATTATTATTATTATTATTATTATTATTATTATTATATTATTTATTTATTTATAGAAATACATACATATAAATATAAATACAAATTTGAATATACCACCCTGGCATGACAGGTTCCCCCAAATCGACGGTTAACAATAAAGGAAATTCTTAAATTATATAATGAATAAAATAAAATAAAAAGTAAAAGATAATTGTCCTACACACTCACGCATTAACTAACATATGCATATATTTTGAATTATTCAAACGACATGTTCATATTAATCGAACGACTTTTATATGACACTAATATTTTTCACGTTGAAAAATGTTCACTTTGAATCGACAAAATCAAGTGCAACCGTCTATTGAATTTTGATAAAAAGCAACATACCTCGCCCAGAACCAATACAACCTCAAAACGATGCATATGTATAAATTCGGATGTATGCACACGTGTTTTACGTGTCTCCTGAGTTGTAACACGTAAAAGTACACGAGTTACGAGGTCGAGAAGGCGACATGTGCAGGACGTGCCGTTCACTTTTCCTGTAAAAGAATTTTCCGTCCGCTTTTCCCGAGCCCGATGAAAATCGCGTGCGAACCTCGACGATAAGCTTAAAACAATATTTGTATCCCTACGATACACAATGTCTACGTAATCGCAAAGGTCTGATCGTCGTTCGAGGCTATAATTTCGATTTTTCAACACCGAACCGGCCGAGTTGTGTCGATTGGCAGGTGGCAATTTAGAGTCGGCCTCAAGTCGAGAAATTGCGTCTGGGTTCGCATCGCAAACGGTCGGATTGGAAAATTTGTATACGTCCAGCTAGGGAAATTTCGGACGAACGAGAGAAGACGTCTGACAAATGGGCTCCTCGCCTGTAACCGCCTTATTTCTAAACCACCGCAGAAATATACTTTTAATTCCCCCAAACATCCCCATCCGTATCACGCATCCGAGACTCGATTCGACCGCGATGAAATTTCACTATTTCCCCGAACGAAACCGAGATGAAAAGTGCAAAAAACAAAACCCACCGGCAATCCAATAAAGTGCGAAACGCCACCAACGACTTGCGACAGCCGAGAAGCAAAGTGTAGCTCCATTTTATTTCACTCCGAAGTCCGTTTATATTCGAATCAGCCGCCACTTTCGGCTGATTACCGTAAAAGATTTACCGACGGGGAAAAAACGGCGAAAATGGCTCCGGTGTGGTATTGCATTAAAATCGAACGGAATCGGTCGTGTGGGTGTTAAAAAGACGAATTTCGACGAATATTTCCCGACGTCGAGAGGCTTTTGGGGGTGGTTTGTGGGCGGTTTGTGGGTGGTTTGTGGGCGGGTCGGATGGATCGGTGGTTTTCGCCAAACAGAAACACCGAGTTGACAGATAAATAAAAGTGGAGGCTTTTGCGGCAGATCATAAGCCCCCTTTTTCATCGCTTTATGTTTCTCACTACATGTTATTGCTTTTTCGCCGTATCGCAAATACATGACGGATCAAATGTGCGCGTTTGCGTGTGTTTCGTTTTAACGTTGTTTCCATTCCGCCCGTTTGTTTATTTGTGGAAAGTAAGCGTGAAAATTTCTTCTGCATGACTTACAGACGAAAGCAGAAACTCGTCGGAGTGTTTTTTCGTATAATAATATACGTTTTTTGATGGGAAAATAACTTGTTCTTTTATCGCGTCGAATCGGGGCACGTTATACTGTATTATAATAATTAATCAGTTTATCAAATGTTGGAGACTTTTTTTGTTTGTTTCCTGCTTCGTTTCTTGGGGTGTTTTGTCTTTTGAGTCTTTATCTTCTCGTAGGGTTTTCATACTTTTTTGGAGTGTTGAGAGGCTTTATTGACGACTCTTTCATTTTGTCGCAGTTTTTGTTTTCGACGCCGGTTTTTGGGATGGGTTTTCGTATTCACCTGTTTTTTTTCCTGTCTGGGCTAGGAATTCTGCTTTCAGAGACTCGTCTGTTATTAAGGCTGTTCAGTTGTTCAATGTGTTTGGTGAACGTCTCGGTTTATTCAAAATTCGTGTTTGTCTGATGCAACTTGGACATACTGTGTGAATGATTGTGTTGTGTGTCTGTATTTGTTTGTTTCTATGTGCGTTCATAGGATAATTTTCTTTTTTCTATATTTATTGTAACACTATGGCGATTTTATATTTATGTTTGTATGTACACATTTATATGAATAAACTATTATTATTATTAAATGTTGCAGTTTAGATAATACAATTCAAACTCGACTCTAATCTTTCTCACTAACCAAAACAGTGCAACCCACAGCAAATAGTGGACTAGTGCAGTTCTAATTGTAGTTTGTTGATGCTGTTAAATAACTAGTAGATTAAGTTTCACTTTAGATTTCGAAAAATTGATGAAGTTGCATTTTCCAATATGTAAATTTATTTCACACATTTTATTGATAAATTCATTTTGGTAATTTAAATTTGATGGTCATTTTTTTTCAATGAATATAAATTAAGGTCGTGTACGAAATATCGGAAAGCACTCGAATCTATTTTTAAATTCGTTCAAAATATTAATATACCTGACATAACTCGTATTTTTTTATAATATTCCATAAACTTTATACGAAGTCAAACAATGCTAAAGTTTACAAGATCCGCGCAAGTAATCCCGAAGATATCTCATCTCCGTGACTTAAACATAATTTCTCATCACACAATATTCACGGTTTCAAATCCAAGCATTCGGCTTCATATTTCACCAAAGCCTCGAGACTGATAACCATAATAGTAAAGTACGATCGAAATATAATCCTAGATGGAGTTGAGCTCGTTCGTTCCAAAGCACATAAATCATACATCATAAGAAACTATATAATTTACGACTAAAAATTTCCGCTCCATGCACGCGCCACATACATCAACGACAAATTGCGAAAGTTTCGAAAGCACTTCAAATTTCATATGCACATCCTCTGAATATCATTGCACGCATGTTAATTTGTAATCATCGATTGAAATTTTTAATCATCGAATCTTGATACGAAAATTTTTCGGTTCGGTGATTTTCTGTCATTAGAATGGTCCGTGATTATGGTTTTATTTTTTTAAAAGGTGCGATTAAAGAATCTCGTATTGAGAATTATTTTATTTGTAATGTGCAATGAAAAATATTGTCTGTGCGTTATAAAGTGAGCATCAAAAATATGAAATTTGCAATAGAATAAATACATAGTTTGTGCATTAAAATGATCGAGAGGTAGCAACGTCACCAAAGTAAAGTTTTCCTCCATAGGCAATACAAAACAACTGTCAACTGTTAAAGTGTCAACGTTTACATAATTTTGTTTATGTATGAACGGAGTAACAGAAAGTTGTAACTGATGACCAGATGGTTTGAAGCGTTTCTGGGCATTTTTCATTGCACACTACAAATAAATGATATTCAATATGAGATTCTTTAATGCACCAGAAATAATGCACATCGTATATTATTCTAATGCACAAGTTATTCATTTATAATCTATATTTTTTTTAATGCACAGTTAAATCGCACCCTTACAAAAGTTGTAAATAATGGTCGTGCGGTTTGTATTTCGCCCTCTCTGTGTTTGCGACGTTTTCTACCTTTATATAAAATCATTCTAATGCACGTTTTATTAATTTTAAGGTACATATATTTTTTATAATGCACACATTTTAATACTCGTGCAAAAGGCACACATTTATTATATATAATTGTCCCCTTTTTTATTCAAGCTTTTTATTATTTAAATATTAGAAAACTATCATTCATTATTTAAATTCGATTTTTTTTTTCGCATTGATCACTAGTTATATTATATATATATATTTTTAGATATCAAAAATGATCGTTACGGAATTAAATCGACGATATAACGCTCGCACGATTTCCGATTCGATATGTGTAGGCGCTATGGCTTTCAGACAAACGACTAAATCTGTTTCTGTCGTTTCTCAGAATCAAATCACGTCGAAAAAAATTCCATACACACCCAGAAAGACGTAAAAAATAGGGGGGAAAATCAAGGAAAATTTACGTACATACGAAAGAAAATCTGCGCGTCGTCAATAAAACGGAGACTCGTCTCATATTCGTCCATTCATCGCATGATGAAAACCCTGAAACGCCATAACCCGGATGAAGGGAAAATCAGGCAATTTTCCCGGTGGTTTATCCGGTTTTTCGCTCCGATCCTTTGGAATTCTTCTGGATTTAGGGTTCGGGAGAAGGGCAGGTGTCCGTTGCAGCCAATTTGTTGCACTTGCCAATGATCACTTAACGAATCGGAAAGTTAAATTGGTAAAGTTGAGTGTTTTGGAAGCTGTGAGAAGAGGCTTAATACTCGTATAAGAATACACTTTTTTTGTATGATAATTTATGAAATTTTTAATATTGAGAAAACAGATTAATGTCACACATGTTTTTTTTCATTCGCTGTTCTTTATCAAATTCGCGTTTACACTGCTTTCATAATAAACAGCACATATTAAATTAAGTCGATGCAAAAGTTTCATCGTATTTTTTTATCAAACATCGCATTTTTAAAACCATCTCAATGCGATTTAGTTACCGCACTTTTTTATCGATTGACTTCTATTCTTGACCGATTCTTTTTATCGATGATCTCTTTGATATTTTAACGTGGATCAGCATTAATTATGTTACTAAATGTCATTATCATATTGATCAGTTAATGAAAAATCCTCAGATCTGAATTTTGAAAACCACAACTGATTGTGAGTAATTTTAACGTTAACTGCATCTTTACGCTTTATTATTTTTACATAATTTGTATAGTGAAAAATGTCATAAATGTACTTTATTATTAGACGTTTCAAATTTTTTTACGGGATGTTTATTGTTCATTGGCTAGGCCAAAACAAAACAGATACTGAAAAAAGAGTATCTTTTACATTATATTATAGAATAGTTTGAATATAGCTGTTATTCATTAGTTCAGAAAAAAGTGAAAAATATTTAACCATCGAAAAAATGCAGTGAGACTTATGCACTAAGCTATAATAATATATATATGAAATAGATATATCTCTATTTCCGAATATACAAAAATCTTTCATGACAAAACATAGAAATTTTCACGTTTTCCATATTCGAACGTGCTAATTTATTTTTCGAATTGAGATGCAGCATCTGTACAAAATGCATCTGCCATCCGGAGAATTGAACGTGCACATTATGCTTGCACACGACATGCACACATAATATTATATACTCATACAAATACGTGGTGTAGCCCCGGCATAAGCTTCTCGATGACTATTTGCAGTAAAGATTAGCCGCAGTCGGGTTAAGTCGGTAAGTACTAGTGTAATATAATGGCTTATTTCGCCGCTCTGGTACAACCCATTGTTATAGCCTGACGGGTTATGAGGACGCAATTTCATATCACTATTTTAGTTAATGTACGATTTATATAAACGGTCCGTACAAAGTGTTAGAGATTGTTGCAATGCGTCTTGAACTTTATTGCTAAGACTAACTCGTTGATTGCATTGTGCATGAGTGAACAATAATTCCCTTGTAATATCGTTGAATTTTTCAAAATTAGGATTGTAACAGACAACAGTGCGATTTTGAATGTATTTAATCCTATTTGTGAGTTGGATAAGTTGTGGTGTTTTATATATTATATAATCGCAAATTGTTGGGATTATTAATAGATGGCTAAAGACTTGAAACAATGGTGATGAACATACCTTTATTCAA
Source organism: Hydropsyche tenuis (assembly GCA_009617725.1). Classification (NCBI taxonomy): domain Eukaryota; kingdom Metazoa; phylum Arthropoda; class Insecta; order Trichoptera; family Hydropsychidae; genus Hydropsyche; species Hydropsyche tenuis. The sequence continues at coordinate 96,950 of VTON01000190.1, forward strand.
ATCATGGTGCAAGCTACAATATGTTGGGAGAGTTTAAGAACAATTGTGAACCGAAAACTCTTACAATTAGTTAGCTAATAGAAAAAAATTAATAAAACTAAACAAAAAAACGTAATTATAAGATAAATACTTGGCTTTATTAAACTTAAATTTCTTTAATTTTAAAATGTAACGTTTTTGACAAAAAAAAATTAAAAGTATCTAATATTGAAATTTTTTAGTTTTGTTTTCATCGATGGTTTTTAATGCAATTTAGCAGTGTGGGTTCGAGTGGCCTCTCGAAAGTTCGATCGGCTCTTACTTGAACTGGGCTGGAATGTGCAAAAAAATGGAAAAAGATACGAAAAAATGTTTGAAAAACGCTTGTCATTTTGTGAAAGCGCTGACTGTGATTTCGCGACACGATGAATATTCATAGACCCAAAACTGAACGTACACAGCTACCGCTATTTTGCTGCTACCTATACATATTTTGTTCATAGTGTTATAATATTTCGATTACTGTAATATCCACCGTATTATATCTCGGTGTATCTTATAATTTTTCATTTGCAATATTGAGTAAAAATATTAGTAATTGACTATCAGAAAAAAATTCTAATTTAATTAATTATTTCATCTTAAAGTTTATATCTGTTTTTTTTTTAATTATACCAAGAAATATGAGCTATTGTGTTTTAAAAATGGTACAAGTCCATTTTCGGAAATATTTTGATATCAAGATTGTTATGAAATAAATGATAGATAACTCAATCAGTGTTAAAAAAATATTTTCGTTATATCAAAAAAAATCTTTCAAAATGTCAAAATTCTTCAATTAAAGAATCAATAAATATAAAACAATAAGTATAAAATTTTTTTTTATCATCAACAATATAATTTGTACAATTCCGGTTTTGAACATTCGTTTATCAGCTCCGTCTTTAACGGGCGTACGCACATCAGACACAACCAATGAACTGCTAGCTCAAGAGTTTTGGAATTATAGCCCTTGGAACACCGGTTTTAAGAATCTATTTTCGGCAAACGTCTACATCAGTCGCTCGAACCAACTACCATATCCTGTTGAAATAATTATCATCGTGAGCGGCCCACTCACATGCCCACTGTTGTACAAATACATACATTTCCATTGGCTTCTATTCTGAGCCACTCTTGTCCACGCAATATCACACATTTTGCGTATTTTATCCACTCATTTGCCACGCAGCTTCTTTGTTCTATGATAATGATTCTCGGGTATCAATTTAGGATTTCCTTTGTTCTATGATAACAGTTTTGTGCATCACTTTCAGGTCACAAAATCACATCATCGTGTTATCTTGAACAGCTTGCTCACGCCCACTGCTGTACAAAGACCTCCTTGATATTTTCCCATTGGTTTCTATTTTGAGCTACTCACGTCCACTCAACATCACACATTTCGCATATTTTGCCCATTCATCTGCCACGCAGCCTGCTTTGCAAGCGTTTGATGATTTTTGGATATCAATTTAAGATTTTTCTTGTTAAATGATCATAAAAATTATATAAGGAATATCTTATGCTTTTAAAGTTGAACGTGATTTTCACTCTTGGAATCTCAATTGTAAGGAACAGTTTTATGCATCATCTTCCGGTCACAAAATCACATCATCATCGTCATTACGAACAGCCTGCTCATGCCCACTGCTGTACAAAGACCTCCTTGATATTTTTCTGTTGGCTTTTATTCTAAGCCACTCACGTCCTCGAAAAAGTCACACATTTTGTGTATTCATCCACTTAACACCGGTTTTACATATATGTATATGTAAAACCAGTAATACCGGTATTGAATTCCTTAGTGATGTATTATGTATTGATCACAAAATTATATACGGACCGCCTTGAACTGTTATTGGTAGCATGCCCCCACCTCGGTGTCACTTCACAACCGTCATTGTATGATATGGAACGCCATTATAACCCGTCGGATCTTTGCTTTAAGGATCAATTTATGAGTTATGGTAGAGCAGTGAAGAAACTAAAATGGCAGTGACGGTTCATGTTGCACTAACAAAATGGTCGTTGGACAAAAAATCCAGAAAATAAAGACATTGCGCTTCGCGGAAATTGATGAAGTTCTGAATTTTGGTATGAAGCTTGATATTGTGGTTTTTAATACAACATCAAAATTCCGTATAGATTTTTTTTTACTTGAGCAGAGGTGGGAAATCTTCAAAAGGTAGGTTTCCGTATAGGTTTGAGGTAAGCATAAAATTTTATGTAGGGTCAAAGGTCACTTAAAATGGTTTTTCGTAAATATCTCGTCAACTGTCACTTTTATAGAAAAATATCGGTTTTTAAATTTGTAGTTTAGAAAATTTCTTATGAAAAAACATTGTTATTTTTATTCATAAGATTAACCGTTTTGGAGATAATTCGATTTACAGAATTGTTACTATTTTGTATATAGCCCTCAACGGTATGTATAATATATTTCATGGAGAGTTAAAATGCCGGTAGAGCGTAAAAGGAAGAAAATGTTTTTGATTCATAAACAGGATAACTTATCGAAAAATAATTAATACGATTATAAACCTCATGAAAAATATTTTGTGTGGTACCTACTATTATCAGTTCTGTGAAATATTAACGTTCGATTTTATGACCATTTGAAATTTCAAAAATTCAAATTTTATTTAATTTAAATAATATATCTTATGTTAAATCGAGGGCCCCAAAATCATATAGCGACTCGGACTCCCAGTATAACGAATCTACCATTATCAACATATTTTCAAATCGCAAATCCAACGCTCATTATCAAAAACATTCAAAGAATCTACATACATAACCAACAAAAGACCATAATTTCAAAACCACAACGACTCCACACACTAAACAAACCTACATCTCACTACAAACTACAAACCCCTCAACGCTCTCCCCCAGCCAACAACACACCCATAAAAAACGCACCAATTAAAATTTCAAAGCAAACCTCGACCTTCCCAACACCACAACCGTACCGGAACACCCACACAGAGCGGGTCAACTTTGACCCGACGATGATCACCGGGATCCCGCCCCCGGGACACCTAGGGGCCAAACATCACCTAGGGGGGCCATGGGGGGCCAGAGCCCCTAACACGTCGCTGGGGGCCACTGGGGCCCGGGACGGTCGAAGATGGGCCCTGAGCTGCACCACTTTGCCATTAGCCAACTCGCGCTGGCCATCAGGTCGATGTGGCTGTGGTGGATGGACTTTGGAATGGCGGGTTGTTGAATTGGAATTGAATGTTGGATGGAGGGTTGAGTGTGGAGTTCGGGTCGTTGCGGAAGTTTGGGGTTTTTCGACGATGCATGTTGCACGGGGTCGTTTGTGATTGAAAGTTTTGTGATTCTTATGAATTGTATGGGTAAGGTTTATGGTGGTTTTTAAGATTGAGTTAGTTTCGAAATTTTGCAATATTATTAGCTAATCCCGTAAGTGATGTTATATAATATTTATGATGGTCATGGCGACATGGTGACATGAATGCCCGGGTCTCCCCCGTGAATTTCAAAAATAATGACAGATTGTACTTAATTTATGATATTTATGTTGAGATTTTTCATTAATATATCTAAATCAATTATTTGAATGCCTTAACTTTGCACGCATTATACTTCAAATTAAAAAAAACACAATTTTTTTTATTGCTTGGAATTGCTTAGATCTGTTATTATAGACCGAGCGTATGCCAGTCCAGCAGTACGGATCGAATCGACCAAAATATAAGCTTTAAATTTAGTATGCGAAATTATACTTTATAACATAGGATTTAACGCTCATATTCCAATCCCTAGTTACACGTTTATGTAACGTTGTTTATGTAACGTTTGTTGATGGAACATGTCAGAGATGGTTCCAGAAGCATAAATTAGGAAGTTTTAACCTTAAAAATCACTCTAGAAGTGGAAGATCGATGATAGTGGATGAATACATTTTAAGAGCTGAAGATGAAGCAAATCCAACTGCAACTATAATATTCAAAAAAATTGTAGCAATCTAGAATACTATAGTTCAAGTGTGCATGAAAAAACACGTGAAAAAAATAGATAAAGTGTGAAAAGAAAGAAAATAAAAATATTAAGCGGACGATATGAACGAACGCGCGTCCACATATTACTTATGTATTTCAAATTGATTCTTTTTCATTTCTAAATGCCTGTATTTCTAAAATTACGAAAAATAAAATTATGGTAGGAGATGAGACTATTCGACACTATCCGTACTCTCCGGATTTCGTGCCATCAAATTGCCATCTTTTCGCATCATTACAAAATTATTTAGATGGGAAATTTTAAAAAAATGCAGAGGTGAAAAGAGGGTTTTTCGAATATGGTGATTCACAACCGACACAATTTTACAAAAAGGGAATCAAAAAGTTTACAGAAAGGTGGATGGGTGATAACGGTAAAAATTATATTTTATATTAACAATTAATAAATAGATAAAGCTTTTATAGATAATTTTATCTTTCATTCAAAATAGACACGACTTTTGGCCTATTATATATTTTAAGTCTAAATCAAAAATGTTTTTATATTCTATAAGTTTATTTATTTAACTAATATTAAAAATACATTTCAATCAGTATACATTCAATAAATTTTCATGCGCGAATACAATTATTTTCAATACAAAATCAGAATACAACTTTTCATAAAAATCAGCAAAGCATCGACGAGCCGTTCATAGATTTTCAAATTTATGAATAGCCAAAATGAGGGCTGCGAAAAAAATCCAAAATTTTCGCCCTGGGCCCCGATAATGAGACAAAATTGCACAAACGTGCAAATTTACTCCGACGAACTTGGCAGCCTTTCGAAAGTTATGAAAATATCGACGCTTATTTAGTACGGTGAAATATTTCACTGAAATTGCTCACTTTTTGAGTCGCATAAATCGTTCAAGAAACGAGAACGGGCGTACTTAAAGTTATTCGAAAGGGGAAATAAGTTATGGACGGCAATAAAATTTTGCACGCGCGCAATTTTCATTTTTTTTATCCCGCTTCATTATTATATTTTATTTTAATTTAATTTCACTTTTCAGTTCTTTCACCGTTCCACTATGTGTATGTATTTTTTTCGAGTAATTGGCGCGATGAAAAATCACAATTAGCCGACTTGCCAGTTTGATTGTTTCTTTACGAGCAGTTAAAATAAAATGTGAGCGCAAACGATCGCGTGTCGCCCGAAAAGGCTTCATTTTGACTTTGATCCGAATTCGATTGCAACGATTTTTTTTATTAATTTTTCCATTTAGTTTTTCTGTTTTATTGGGCGCAATGTTTCGAGTACTTTTGTAGCTAGTATAAATTATACGGATCCATTATTGTACGCGAATACGGAATCCCATGTGCATACGCTGACCCGGAACAAAAACAAAATTCACGAAATCGTATCGGATGGTCCGCACGGACTGATTGTCTATCCATCCATCGATTTATTTTTATATCGAATTTTATTTCCTGGGTTGTTCCCTTTGATTTTTTTTCTAATAAATTAAATTTAGAATTGAAAGTTTCAAAACTACTCACGGGTATCGCCGAAATAGATAAAATCATCGCTATTAATATAAGTATTATAATATCGATCATGAAAGAAACTAATATAGTTATTAAAAAAATGATAGCAAATCATTCAACACAAATCACGGCAATATTTAGGGATATTATAATATTAGGACTATCAATATTTTTTTCAGTTTCCAAAAGTCATATGTTGGTGGTACTAATTGTAAGTATTTATTGTAATTTTTTTTTAGATAGTAGGTGTTGGAAAAAATTGATTCTCAGTAATACATATAGAATAAATTTACCGGTATTTATTAGAATTATTATTAAAAAAATCATTTGAACTTTAAACTATATTTCTAGAGAAAGTGACATTTTGATATTTGCCTAACGAAGGCATATTGTCTCGGAACGTCACTGTTCCCTAATATGTACACATGAGCACCAATGATTGCGTCATGCCTGTCAATGATTGTCACAGCAACAAGTTATATATTCGATGGAGAGCTCACCATCTCGCTTGTTATATACACCCAACTTGATAGCTTCTTAAACTGGCTTATTGTTAGCTGAGTATCAGCAACACCGTGAGGAACTACGGGTATCGTTTACATTTACTAGGTAGGAACTGTGTATTTAAGTTTTATCGAAACAATCGCAATGGACTGCTTTCCGAATGGCATACAAAATGGAAAATTTATCGGAAAATGTCTATTCGCGAGCAACAAGTTAGTCAAAACAGACCACCACAACGAAAACATGCTTTTTCTGATTGGTTGAACTCGGAAAGAAGAAGGGCTTTACAATAGCAGTTGCACATTCGTGGGTCGACAAACAAGGAGCATAGAAGAATATACGAGCAGCTACAACTGTAAATTGTCACGGCGATTGGTAGTATTCATGTTGGGAATCGATAAACAAGTAGAGCATGGGGGAATCAACAAGCAGCTGTAACTGTAAATTCTCACAGTGATTGGTTGTGCACATAATGTCCTCTGTACTGTGATAGCTCGATTTTTTGTGCAACGATAGCTTACATTTGAGGATCGATCATTATGAAAATCATCAGATAAATCTCTGGACGATATTACCTGAAAATTTTGATGTTTTTGTTGATTATCCTTATCGGGTTACCATTGGATTGTAAATTTTGTCGTTTTATTGAGATATACATATATAATAAATTAGGTTTACCATAAGAATAGTTCTGATAATAATAATTTTTACAAAACAAATGCATACATTTCATCACAAATTGGAACGATCTCGACTAATCCGGAACGTCTGTAAGAAAACTATTTATAATTCCTATATAGTATATAATAAGTAAGTATATACTATTCAAACTAAGAAGATGATAAAAATTTAATTCAATTCTTAGAAAAATCCATAGTTTCGTTCACCAGCTTCTCAAGAAAGTCATCATAACATAACGGCGAAATAATAATATCTTTTACAAATTGCTTTCACGTCTACGTCCACGAGAGTAATATGATATGAGGCAGATTGAAAATGCATATTTTCGTACAGCTTCGCACTTGCATAAATATTAAAATATATGCATGCATATCCTGTGTGTGTATATGCACCGGATACGGAACATGCATATTTAAATGAAGAACCGGAGGAATCCTCTCAACATTCGTCCTACGTTTCGTAACGTTTTGACCCTCCTACAGGCGGACGTTTTACTAATGCACATATAAAGACACTACTGTCTTTTTTTTTTCAAAAAAAAAACGAAAAGAAGTATAATATATACATACAAGATTCCATAAGCATACCTTAAAACTTAATATTTTACAATATAATTAAGATTATTATCAACGTTGTGGTGATTTGGTAATTGATCAATAAGTTAATACAATACATAATGATTTGTAAACTGATTAGTTAAAAATTTCAAATCACTGATCATTTGATCAAAAATCTAACCATTTTATATTATTACTGACCATTTTATTTAATTACTGACTGGTGAATGAACATTTTGATATATTTGGTTCTAACCAAAAATATGAATTAATCGCTTACCAAATCAATACGACGTATTTTTATATATCATAATAATCATTATAGTATGAAGACTTTGTGAATAAAAAATCATCACCCATCTATCTAAAAACTACACCGAATATTATTTAACTTTAATAATCGATGAAAGTTATTTCGAATGATATCTTGAATCATTTAATCGGAAAACATTTATGAAAATCACGATTTTATCAATAAATAATATCATATATCGATTTCACAATCTATTCCTTTATAAACGAATTAAAAAATACAAAAGTTCATTAAGCCAAAACAATTTTCGATAAATCACCAAACAACCCACTTCGATTTCGATACTTTTTTCGAACGCTACAGTTGGTCAATTTAATCTCGGACCAGTCGATATTTTTTCGACAGTCGATTCATTTCAGAAACACCCGCTTCTTGGAAACTAGAAAACCTCCGATGTCAACCCAGAAAGCTCCGGAAGGTCGAAAGTTCAGGCCGATAAGTTCGGCGGTTTGGCTCGACGTTCACCTTAAATAATTACCGACTAAATATCTTTCGAACTGTGCGGCTTGAATTCGCCTCGTGTCACCATAAATTTATGTTAAATTTAACGCGGGTAGTTCTTTGGACTTCATTAAATTTTGAACTCTATGTGCTGTTGCAAAAGTTCAACGAAATTTACAAATCTACAAACTATGTATAAGTTCGTTTTCGACTTTGTGTTGGTTGTTGAATTTTTGAGTGATGCGTTGCGGTTTCTGTTCAGGTTGTTTAGCGACATCTATTTAAATTATTTTTTATTATTTAATTATTTTTATTATTAATCGAAAAGTTTTTTAGTTACTAAATTTTTAATTTTTAGTATCAATGAAATGTTTTTATTTTTTTGTCAAAATTTCATAACTTAACTTATCAGTTTTAGTGACATCTGTGGATATTATTAGTTTTTTTTTTAATTTCAAGTATGGTTTCTTAAAAACATCGGTATTTCGATAGTTCGCTTGGACGTTCGTGAGGTTTTTGCGCTTTGGTAAGTTCGTTCATTTTTTGTTTATTTTATAATGGCTTCCAACAACTTCAAAGCTATATTTGCGTTAGTGTACGACGAAGAAAGGGGCCACTACGCTATTATCCCGCAATATGTCAATATAGCGACACCTATACATATTTAAAAAAAACAACTTTGATCTGAATACCTGATTGAATTACGTTCAGGAAGAATACGTTCAGTTGCACCCATCAACGCGTTCAATAATAAATACGTTAAATCTTTAAGCTCACTGATTGTAAGACATGCGGCATTAAATAAATTCGGCTTTTGCCTAACCAATCCCCACGTTTAGTTTATCTAAATGGAAAGTGGAAGGGAAACACGTCTAGATGTCGCTAATATTATTTGGTACGGAGTGATAGCGTACTTAACCCTTCAAAGGTTTTAATGGAGTCATATTTTGACAAGATTATCTGAAGAACGAAGCTGAATGCATGCAGCTTCTTTGAGAGCTTTTTACAAGACATATCTTTGTTTCTGTTATATGGTGAGAATTTGTTCGAAAATTATACATTTATTATTATACAACACCATCTATCAGTTATGTACAAGTAAAAAAAAAAAAGCAGCATATGTATTTGTATTGCTTGAAATCATTCAAAGTTGTGTTTCGTCTCCCTCCCCCCCAAAAAAAATCTTGGTTATAGGTAGAACTTTAATAAGTTAATGTTGTCAATATCAAATAAGAAAGTTATTTTTAGCGTGAATACTGCCATCTATGAAATTCGTTTGAAAAGATCACTATATCTATTGTGTCTTATTCTTATTCCTTATGTACCCATTAGGGTTGCATTACCGGTTCACCGGCAAATAGCCAAAAACGTACCATCGGTAATTACCGGTAGATTGGGAAATTTACCGACAATTACCGAAAACGATTTTATGGTGAATTAAGGACAGATATAGGCATATTATAAAGAAAGATTATCGCGAAAAAAAATTAAAAGGGCGCTTTTATAAATGTGAGGGGCGCCACTTTGGTTTTGAAAATCTGGGGAAGAGGGTGGGGGGTGGTAATCATTTATTTTACAATTAGTTTCAGAACTAAAAGTCACATATAAAATATATGTATGGATTTATATGACATTATCTTTCTATAACGTGTTTGAAAATATTTAGGTCTCAGTCAAGGATACTGTTTTCAAGCTTTTTATTATTTAGTAAAAATAGCCACATAAAGTTATACTTTTATCATCTAATCTACATACGTCTATTTTTTTTATTTACCGGTAAGTAACCGGTAAACCGGTAATGGGAAAAATAATTTACCGTTTACTGATAATTGAAACTTGACGGTAAATTGCAAGCCCTAGTACCTATACATAGGTAATTATATCTTTACATATTTTGCAATTAAAAATGAGGATCTAGAGAATTCCAAATTGTTTCATCTTATTAGAATGGTCTATTGCTTTCTAAAATCTAGTAATCAAAAATTATGACTACGGTTATGTACATAAATGAAGATATGAACAATGTGTCTCTAACAATAAGATCTAGGTTCCATCTAGTGCTAGCCCAAAGCTCAAAACTTCAATGTCACTTCTTTATTGAAACATTTGATTTTAAAAAAAGGAAAAAAAAATGTTATAAAACTCCTTACTACATATTATCTATTTATTCGCTCAATTGAGCAAATCTTTCTCTAACGCAAAAAGGAATAGGAGAAACGAAAGTGGGAAAGAATTAACGAAAACTCAACTTAGTATATGCTATTTTAAGGTTATTTATTTTTTCAATATGAAAAAGATTAACGATAACAGAAAAATAATGAACAAAAATAAACAAAATAAATTAAAAAAAATACATATTTAACAGAAGATCTACAAGATCGTCGATCATGATTCGAAGAACGTCCTAAAACGAACGCTCTGTGTGAAACGATGATATTTTTTTATATGTATAACATAGAAAAGCATTTATCATTTTGTATGCAGCCCTCGATGATGTGTATGTGGAGAGCCAGAAACTGCAGAGAAACTGAAATTTATATACGAAAAAATTTTTATTAGTAATTCCACGCTTCTATCATAATTTCGGGAACTCCCATTTTGTACACTCTTAGAGTGTGGAAATTCGTTTCGACTGTTGCCACACACTCTACCTCGTCGATCGGGAGTGGGACGCGCATATTGGTACGTCGACGAAAACTATCTGAACATCCTTCGAAACATAGGTTCTCTCGGTGAATACGGAATCGTCAAAAGAATCAACACTATAATATTTAGGATCGCTGTTGACGATAGGAATCGCTGAAATTTTAAATTGCACATTATAAAATTTTTAACAGAAAAATCAACACGAGCAATATTATTATATGTATATAAACGAAAGATTATCAAACCTTTTTTAAGAAAACAGAATTTGAGCGTCGCAGCCGTTGGTGTGTAGACTGGGTGGTCATTCGTTGTATCCATAATTTTTCTAACGAACATTTTTCGATATATCGGGTGATCATATTGGGGACAACTGAAATTTTATTTTATTTTATTCATTAGTACATAATTTCAATGGATGTAATATAACAGGTTATTCAAACACCCAACAAACAAATAGCAAAAAAAAACAAAAAAACAGTAACCAACAAAAAAAAAACCGAGCGAAACAAAGCAAATAACGGGCACTACTAGTTAAAAATTTTACCTCAATTCTTAAACCCTGAACGAAGATTTCTTCAACTTCAATATCCATAGACACGACGGCACAGGACAAAAACAATAAAAAAATAATAAATAACGTACTACAAAGTGGAGCCTTTTTTCTTCTCGTTTGATACCTGCTTATAATTCAGATTGAAAATGTACGCTTCTTTGACGGAGACATCTTTGTACCACAACGCCGATGAATCGCTCATTAAAAGAACAACGTGTCGAGCCTAAAATGGTAAGTTCGTTTTTTCGTTAAACAGATGTAATCGTTGATTAACTATAACCACAAATTGAAAATTTACATAGAGTGTTATATAAGGTGGCTCATCGTTTTGCTGGATTTAAATTTCCCATCGATCGTTTAATTGAATATTTAAGATGGCAACCCTGATTTTTGATATTTGTGATCTGCAGTCGGTGAGATTTTTAAAAATGGATCACTTCATGAAAAATTAACATATGTACTACTATTGTTAAAACGCGTTAAAAATATGCCGAATTTCAAAACATTCGTCCGAATGTCAAACAGTTGTTTTCGCAAACGAAGACTCATCGAGTAGTTTGTGGAATTTTTTATTTCAATATTTCAAATAAGGGGTTTAATAAAGTCCAAAGTATTATATTTCTGAGCGAAAAACAGAAATCCAGCGCGTTATCGCTGAATTGAATTGAGCCGACTAACTTAGAAAGAGTCATTGAAAGGATCAAGATGTGCCAGCCAGAGCCGTAGCAACCCATTGGCAATTGGGCAATCGCCAAGGGCGCGCAATTTTTCAGGGCGCTGAAATTTTTATTTATTTTTTATTTTTCAAAACGGATGTACAAATGATTCTATGTGTTTTCAAAATACGCCAAAAAGCTTTTTTCAATAACGTATTTTGTTCGAAGCGACGTCATTAATGGTTCAATTTTATGGATTCTGAGAAAAAAAACGACGGGAAATTTAACAAAAGAATGCTTCAGTTCCGAAATTTTTTGTATCATAAACATCTTGGAATGTATTGTTTGTTTCGAATTTTGCAGAAGCATAGCTATGTATAGGGGACAAGGGCGTCAATAGACCCTTGGTCATCAGACTGACAATGAGAGGGGCGAAAAAACGAAAAAAACAAAGCTTACAATTATAATAGATTCGAAAGAAACTCGGATGGGTAAGCGCTCACTCAGGTCAAATTCCCGACATCTTTCTTTATGAAAGTATGAAAGCAAACTATACATAGATTTTATGGCGGTTGTTATTAAAATAATAAAATAATGCTTTTAAAAATAATACATTGTTTGCTCATAACTTTTTCCAATGAATTCCATTCCGTAAATCACAATTGCAGATGCATATGCAATATTTTACGATATTGAATATTAGCGCCCCAATTGGTTTTGGGAAAAAAAATAACTAAATGAAACGAATGAAATATAATTTCAAAATTCTATCAAAAATATATTAGAACCATTAATTTCCTTTTGTAGATTGACAAAAAAAATTCGGATCTATCACGTAGCCATCATGATTTCCTGCCAATTTATTTTTTGATAGATTACATTTATGTTATTAAATATTTTTGGTTTTCAAGAGATCATTCCGTAATATAAAAATAAAGATAAACGAAAAAAAAATTTTGCCTGGGGCTCGAATTTTTTTCAATTACATACTTACAATAAATATGATACGCGATCAATATTTTATTTTGAATTGGCATTTTTTCATTTAAAAATTTTCTGTTTTTTTTTATACCTGAAAGAGGGGGAGGGGCGCCAAATTTTATATTTGCCAAGGGCGCGAAAATCATTGCTACGGCTCTGGTGCCAGCACAGTTATTCGGATGACATTCTATTGCATAATTAATCTCGACATGTCTACGTTACAAATGGTTAAAAACATTTCGTTGAAATGATAATTTACTTTGTTCGATTTGCAATTAAAATCGGACGTACGCGACGAACCACCCAACGATATATTAACCTTTTGTGATAGGATATTTCTGTGCAACGATCCCATCAGGGCGTGCAGGCTTCTCGAGAACTCTGAACTGGTCGGCGCTCGCATACTTCCTCGCTCGTAACAATAGACGTTGTTCATATCTTGTCTGTCAGCAAACTGTCTGGTACAAAACACCGTCTCGATTCCTATCTCTATCAATTTCAACATAAGTTTAGCTGAATCTTTCGGACACACATCGGTTGTTGACGACGACAAATATCGATCGTACAGCACATTCTGAAAGCAAACAGACGTATAGTGAATAATAACAACTAACAATTAACAACTAACATTTGGACATAAAACGCAATATAGGCAACAGTTATGCATCAAAGCGGGATAACATATACAAACGATCGCAAGCGTGGAAGAAGCGAGCTAAAGTGAAAAAAATTACCAACATTTGACCGCTTGCCACTTTTGAGGCAATTGACGGTTTTTGTACGTGAATTGTTCACAAGGACCGAGAGGTTAGATGGCCGACGTCTTTACAGTGAATTTTAATCCGAAATTCGAATTCAACGCAAAGAATAATGATATACCACATCGAAGTTGGAGAAAAACGGTCCTGGTTCCCAAAACGAAGACATATTTCTGACTTTGGGCTGACTTCGATCGAGCTGATCGGGCTGACTTTGATCGATCGATCGAGTCGGCACGACTGTCACTGAGACACGACTAAACGTTAAACTGACAGCAGGCGTAACAGCGCTTTTTTCGTCCAACCTCTTAACTGTTTTTGAATTGTGTTTTGCGTTTTTATATAAACATAACGGTGACCAGACATTTGCCCAAAGGACGTAAGCACACGCAACGCAAGCAAAAATGAAAGCACAAAAATGCGTTTTTGTGTTAAAATAATTTCACATTAGACGTAATAGTACACGTCCATAATATTTTGTTAGTACCGAAGTAATATTTCTTGTTAAATGATACGAGAATTTTCGAAAGCATGTGAGCTTGTTTTGTGTGAGCTCGCTTCGTGTGAGCTTGCTTCCTGTGAGTTTACTTCGTGTGCGTTTGCTTCGTATGCGTTAGCCTCTCCCCCAACCACAAATTTCATATTTCAATATTTCTAAATTTCAATTATTTTATAATAAAAAATAATGAGTATTAAATTATTGGTTAAGTTATTTATCCCCATTACAAAAATATTTCAAATAATTAAACTTCGGAATAATTTGTGGTTTTGTTTTGGTGTTCTTTGTTGTTTAACTGGTTTAAGTTGGCAGTAGTGTATTATGACACTTGTCGCTCGTATGTAGTAAACGTTTGAAGTTTGAAGTGTTTCGCCACGTTTCTACCAGGATTCCCGCCTCTACTGATATTTTTCATCAACTCGGGCAGTCACCCATATTACAACGACCTAGAACCCTCTTATCGTTAATTGTTAAAATTTTGTGGATCTGAGTGATTCATTCTTTCATATTCAAAATGTGTTAAATATGTGGATGTGTGCTAAAAAATAACTAAAGTGATAACTTGAAACCAACTGCAGAAATTTCACATCATATTTGTGTGTATGTATCGAAATAATGATAATGTATATTTAACAATTTTTTGTAACTTTGAGACAATTATCAATAAACTTTTTATAAACCGTTTTTTTGTTTACTTCATCATTTATGCTTAATTTGAATGCTAAGGTTCTATTTAAAAACTATAATCACGTAATTGTCAAACTAGAAATGAGTTGTGTGTGAGTTCTGTCAACTTACAATTAAACCAGCGAGATGCTAAAGGATTACTAGGATACGGAAAGGATACCGTAAAATAAGGATTTTGGATAATAAATGACACTGCAATTGTGGCCAATGTAAGATACCTTTATGTTTTTCAAAACATTGGACATATTTCAATAAGTACAATAATAATAATCCCAAAAATTAAACAATGAAGAAAAAAAACAATAAACATAAAACAAATTTGACAATTTTCTTAAACTAGTGAATTTATATCTGGTTCAATATAACTAGTAGTTATCCTTAAGGAGTCTTCAAGATGCGTATCCGAAATGTGTGTTCTATTTTTATTTTTAGTATATTTCATCTTCAAAAATAATTTTTCACAAATATAAGTACTACCAAAAAGTGATGTCATAAATAACGCATGATTATGAAAAATTGGGTATTTTTTTTTTGGAAGATACATTTTATAAAAATCTAATAATGAATTTTGATTTAGTTTTTCTGAAAGCCGTTTACTTGCTTGAAGTTCAATGCATTCCATTTGAAAAATTTCCGGTATTTCAAGAATATCGACTGAAAATGGAATCGTAAATATATCAAACAGTTGACTATTATTTTTGAAATCTTGAAATCTTTTATCGAACCCTATTATGAGAACAGCAAGCAGATCTCCATATTTTTGACAATTCATAGAACTATGTTTTTTTAATGTATCAAAACATGAAAAAAATTTTGACTACTTGAGTTTTCCAAATTTTGAGTTTCATTTGAAATGCCTTTATAGCTTCAAGCACATCACATACACGTTGATTTGCACCTTGAAGACGAAAATTTAATTCATTTAAATAGCCAGTTATGTCCACCATAAATGCTTAATCCGTGAGCCATTCTTCATCTTCAAATTCAATTAACGACTTTCCTTTTGATTCCATGAATGATTTTATTTCGTCCCGTAAATGATAAAATCTTTTCAACTTTTTTCCTCTACTTAACCATCTTATGTGATTATAGAAAATTATATCGCCATATTCAGCATCCATTTGTTTGATAAATTCTTGGAACTGTCGGTGGTTCAATTTCTTTGTCTTTATAAAATTTACTGTTTCAATTACAACTTGCATAACATTGTTCATTTTTAAGACCTTCGTGCAAAGACTTTCTTGATGCATGATACAATGATATTTCATCAACTTTAAGTTTCCAGCGGCAATTACATAATTTTCCAATAATTTAACAAGTCCTTCCTTTTTTCCGATCATCGCCGGAGCACCATCAGTTACTATTCCAGATATGTTCTCAAAAGTTAAACAATATCAATGCAATTTAGTTTTTAATGCCTCATATAAATCAAAAGATTTTGTTGTACCTTTCAAGGATACTAAAGAACCGATTTCTTCGGTTATGTTAAAACTTTGATCCACCCCTCAAATGAAAATGGCAACTTGAGCAGTATCTGTAGCGTCAGTACTCTCATCAATTGCTAACGAATAAAATACAAAATCAGCAGCTTTTTTCACCAAATCCTTTTCAACATATTTTGCTATATCTTCTATCCGTCTGGCTATTGTTTGGTGAGATAAAGGTATTTTAAAAAAATCTGTTTTATATTCTGGACAAATTTCACTTGCAGAACTTTCCATGCACTCTTTTATATACTCGCCATCAGAAAAAAACTTCGATTTTTTCGCAATTATATATGCTATTTTATAACTTGCTTTTAGAATTGATTTTTTTTTGTTCATAGAATTTTTGCGTCTATTAAGTTGAAATGAATATCTTTTTTGTAGTTGTTCAATTTTTTTGAGTCGAGGAAAATCTTGATATTTATCGAATATTTTAGCATGTTTCTTTTGGTAATGTTGTCTTACACTAAATTCTTTTACATGTAATTTTTTTTGAAAACAAATTAAGCATACTGCCATACTATTATCTTCGATGAAAAAATAATCTTTAGTCCATTTTGTTTTGAAATATCTTTTATATGTATTTGAAGTCATGCTGAAAAAATAAATATTTTTTTACGAAACAATGATACAATTACACTTTTAATGATAAAATAATAAAATTTACCTTATTTTGATGTTTCAATGTGTCTCGATAGGCAAATGTGAAAATTTTTTATTATTATACGTTTATATGCGCACGTCGAATCCCGCCATCGAGTGAGCGCATGCGCGTTTTTTCCCGTCGAGAAACAAACACGATCATTCACGGCCATTATATATTTACATTTGTTTTTTTTTTATTCAATAATAAAGTATATATATTTTTATTAAGATGTGTTTGAAAAAATTGATTCTTCAATAATTCAAAAAAATAATACTAATTTTCTTCGAATTAGAGCAAACTTCATAAATTGTTAAATACATACTGTGACCAATATATTGTCCCAAAACGATTGTGTACAAATTGTCGTATAGCAACACTGGCTCTAAGTGACGGCCGCATGGCGGGAGCACGATAGTTATTTGCGTTTCGATTTTCAGTTTTGTTTACGTTCAAAAAATGCCACCGATCACTCGCTCAAAATCGAAAAAAATCACCGAAAAGTTGCTGATCAAAGTAAGACTTTCGAAAATCCTTTTCAAACTTTTCAAACTTTTTATTTCGTCTTGTCATTCCATATTTGTTTTCTCCATACAGAAGGCCAAAGAAACTCCCAGATTTCAACTATGCGACAATTTGCCCGAATTCGACGCTTTCAGGGATACGGTAAAGGGCGAACAATTAAAGTTGATCGACGCCCTCAAATTGAACCTGAAAGATAATCTGATCGAGGCAATCACTGAAGTGTCTATCAGAAAAATTTGGAATAGTTTGCTGGACGCACAAATCCGGAAGCCGGGAAGCCAAATTGATAGAAAGGTATCGTTCTTTCGATTCGTTTATTACACCTATGCACAGTCCTCAAACGATTTTTTTATAGAGTGCCAAGCTACCTGATCGTATAACGCGCAAGTACTTTTGCTTTTTGTGCGGCCAAAAACTGAACGTGCTCCAATGCCCTTTATGCAGCATATATTATGATCTAGAATGCTCAAAGAACTACATCCTGGCCGCTTTCGGTATTCGATAATATTCTAAAATTCTCATATTTTTGCGATACCTATATCTATCTATACTATTATAAAACTGAAAGTCCCCCTGTCTGTCTGTCTGAGACGCTTTTTTTTTAATTAAAGTTTGTCCTTTATACAAACTGTGACGAAACAACCTAGAACGTTGAAACCTTCTCAAATACCTTAAAAAATAATCCTTTAGTGACTGGCGTACTTTAGAATCTCGAAAAAGGCCGAATTAAATTACGCAAAAAATGAATTAATTGAAAATTTTTCGGAAATTAGTAGGCGCCCCTTTTGATTTTTTCCGATATTTTTTCACTATTGGGGGTTATTTCAATGGCGGAATATCTTGCTATGGATCCCTAAGCGACGATCTATTTCGTATTTCGGACGGGAATGCGATATTCATCGAAATATTTGAGATCCAATGAAATGAAATACGCGAAAAATTCGTTTTGTACGCCAAAAACGGTCTTTCGGCCAAATCTGCCAAATAAGGCCCGACGCCATTTAATTTTGTTCAAATATAAATTAGTATGGAAAAATATGTTGAGCGAAAAACGTATCTATCGACATATAAATAAGTCATAGAATCCTAACCAATAATTTTTTCACATTAATTTATCGCGTCGATTTATCGATTTACCGAATCATACGAATGTCAAACTGTGTAGTTGATTTTTTTTATTTATTTTTTTTCAATTTTTTTCAAACTTTTTTTATAAAGTTTTAATGATTTTTTTTTTCAATATTACTATATTTAAGCGTGCGGTTCTCAAACTTTTTTATAAAGTTTTAATGATTTTTTTTTTATTTCAATATTTTCGCAATACGAAGTCAAATATCGATTTTTTTTAGATTTCGATTAAATAAATAATATTAAAATAATAAATATTTTCAAATTACGTTTTTTTTCGATAAATAATTTTTTTTCGTTTTAACAAAAAGCCTGCGATCCTCAAACTTTTTTTATGAAGTTTAGTGGATTTGGGTGTGTAACCAGGGCGAGCCGGTACGCCCGAAGGGCTTACCCACTAGCGTTGAGGTATAATATAAAATCGTGCAATCCTCAAACTTTTTTATAAAGTTATAATGATTTTTTTCATTTCTATATTTAAGCGTGCGGTTCTCAAACTTTTTTATAAATTTTATAATTTTTTTTTTAGATTTCGTTTCAATAAATGATAATAAAATAATAAATGTTTTCAAAATACGTTTTTTTCGATAAATCATTTTTTTCAAATTTTAAATCGATATTAATTTCTACAACTCAATATTAGTGGGTGTGGAGTGTAGCCATGGGGCTAAGGTCCTAGCGTGAGGACTGGCGCAGCCAGTCCGAATACGCTAGTACTATTATAAAACTGAAAGTCCCCTGTCTGTCTGTCTGAGACGCTTTTTTTTTAATTAAAGTTTGTCCTTTATACAAACTGTGACGAAACAACCTAGAACGTTGAAACCTTCTCAAATACCTTAAAAAATAATCCTTTAGTGACTGGCGTACTTTAGAATCTCGAAAAAGGCCGAATTAAATTACGCAAAAAATTAATTAATTGAAAATTTTTCGGAAATTAGTAGGCGCCCCTTTTGAATTTTTCCGATATTTTTTCACTATTGGGGGTTATTTCAATGGCGGAATAACTTGCTATGGATCCCTAAAAGACGATCTATTTCGTATTTCGGACGGGAATGCGATATTCATCGAAATATTTGAGATCCAATGAAATGAAATACGCGAAAAATTCGTTTTGTACGCTAAAAACGGTCTTTCGGCCAAATCTGCCAAATAAGGCCTGACGCCATTTAATTTTGTTCAAATATAAATTAGTATGGAAAATATGTTGAGCGAAAAAATGTATCTATCGACATATAAATAAGTCATAGAATCCTAACCAATAATTTTTTTTCACATTAATTTATCGCGTCGATTTATCGATTTACCGAATCATACGAATGTCAAACTGTGTAGTTGATTTTTTTATTTATTTTTTTTCAATTTTTTCAAACTTTTTTTTATAAAGTTTTAATGATTTTTTTTTTCAATATTACTATATTTAAGCGTGCGGTTCTCAAACTTTTTATAAAGTTTTAATGTTTTTTTTTATTTCAATATTTTCGCAATACGAAGTCAAATATCGATTTCTTTTAGATTTCGATTAAATAAATAATAATAAATATTTTCAAATTACGTTTTTTTTTCGATAAATAATTTTTTTCGTTTTAACAAAAGCCTGCGATCCTCAAACTTTTTTTTTATGAAGTTTAGTGGATTTGGGTGTAGCCAGGGCGAGCCGGTACGCCCTGAAGGGCTTACCCACTAGCGTTGAGGTATAATATAAAATCGTGCAATCCTCAAACTTTTTTATAAAGTTATAATGATTTTTTTTCATTTCCATATTTAAGCGTGCGGTTCTCAAACTTTTTTATAAATTTTAATGATTTTTTTTTATTTCAATATTTTCGCAATACGAAGTCAAATATCGATTTCTTTTTTAGATTTCGATTAAATAAATAATATTAAAATAATAAATATTTTCAAATTACGTTTTTTTTCGATAAATATTTTTTTTCGTTTTAACAAAAGCCTGCGATCCTCAAACTTTTTTTTTATGAAGTTTAGTGGATTTGGGGTGTAGTAATAGGCGAGCCGGTACGCCCGAAGGGCTTACCCACTAGCGTTGAGGTATAATATAAAATCGTGCAATCCTCAAACTTTTTATAAAGTTATAATGATTTTTTTTCATTTCTATATTTAAGCGTGCGGTTCTCAAACTTTTTTATAAATTTTTATAATTTTTTTTTAGGTTTCGTTTCAACAAATGATAATAAAATGATAAATGTTTTCAAAATACGTTTTTTTCGATAAATCATTTTTTTCAAATTTTAAATCGATATTAATTTCTACAACTCAATATTAGTGGGTGTGGAGTGTAGCCAGGGGCGCCAAGGTCCTAGCGTGAGGACTGGCGCAGCCAGTCCGAATACGCTAGTAATTCATAGAAAAAACATTTTCATCTTGTACTTTTCAGACGATGAAAATAGCAAAAATTTTCGGACTGATGTTTGTCCCATATGCCTGGTAAAAGGGCCAGTGAAGAGCGGAGATATTGTTTGGCATAAAACAAAATCGTTTCTATGGTGGCCAGCCAAGATTTTAGCCTCCGGCCAAATCACAGGACTGGAACAGCCACGAAATCGCTATTTTCGTCCTGTGCAATATTATGGCCTTGAAAAATATGGTTGGGTACATGAGAAGCGGTTGTCTTTGTTCGAAATAAGTAAGTTCTTTTGATTTTGGAATACTTTTTTATTCCTGTGTTTGATAATGTTTTGTTTTTAGATTACGATACTCTTAAAGATACGAGCCATGAACTGTTTCAACAAGCAGTAAATGAAGCTCTAAGTGATTTAAACAAATCCAAAGAATCTTAGGATAGTCCACAGAAGAAAAGAACATTTTTATTTTGTTATATGAAGTACTGATTTCAATATTTAATTGTTTAAAAATTCTAATTACTCTATGTTTTGTAAAATACGAACCGAAACATTGTTTTCTAATATGAAGTTTGTGTTCGATCAATGTTTGTCTAAGCTACCTTTATGTGCGATATTTTGTACGTGACTGAAATCAGTGCTTGATATATGATCTCTTATTTTGTTTTTGTCTATATACATATGTTCAAATATTTTAATTTTATTAATGTTGCAAAGTTTATTCCAAAGCTAATCGTTAGTGTTTGTGAGATTATTTTATGTTACCTTTTTTGTTTAAATAATTTTTGGTTTCCAAATAGTTTTTTCCAACTATACTGTATTGTAAGAGAACTTTTGTTGTTTCTCATCTCAGTCTTATTGAAAAATAAATACTCATCAATGAACAAATGCTATTTTACTGACATATTTCCATATTATAATTCTTACAACGAAGTCGAAGATCTTCAAAACATACTAGAGGCAAATAAAAATAAATTTCACTTTCTCACCGCAACGGGAGGCTTTAACGCAAAAGTGAGTATCAAGTTTAATTCGGATTTGGTGGTAAGTAGAGTTTTAGAAGTCTCAAGGTTTTCAAATAACCGGGAATACCCGGGTCTCAAAGCTTTGATTTCTTTTTAATCATATTATGGAAAAAAAATATATTTGGGAAATATAATATTATACATTGAGTAATTTTATACAAAATTATTGTATCGATTTTATAATAACATCAGAATTTTTGCATGGCGAGATAAATTATTGAAAATACTAAATTATTGAAAATACTAAAGTATTTAAAAATGAATCAAATACCATTAGAAGCTCACACAACCCAAGCTTATATGCTTTCGAAATTTTCAAATTAAGGTGAAAAACGTTTAATATGAAACTGAAATCACCAAAATGCGTTTTTGTGTTAAAAAATTTTTATCATTAAAACTTCCTTGAACCGCCCGATACTCGCAATCAATAAAAAATATGTGCTTGGAAATTATGGCACGTGAACGAAAAAAGGTTCGCTACCAATGATCAGGGATCAGCGGGGATTTCGAGTGTTTTATTCGCTTTGTAATGCGAATAAATCTTAACACGTTGATATAAATCAAACTCGAAATGTACAGCAAGTTTCTTTATTATATTCGATTTATTCAACGCGAACACCAATCGGGCAGTGGTTCTGCGTAGATTGTAATGTGAATACGGGCTGATTTTACACAGCTTTTATAGTCGGCCCGTGATTTGTAATATTATTGTTTGCATTTTTCGTGGTCCAATTCAGATAGAATCGTTCGCGATTATAGTCAAATGTCACTCGCAGATACCGACTCTGTTTCACAAAAAATACCACGAATCGTTAACTCGGTCGCACCCGTTTGTGATCAAATGTGGGCCATCCGCTGGCACAACAAATATAAAAAATGATCAGACGACTGTTGATCACTTATGCAACGTTTTGTTAATCTTTAATTTCCTAGTTTTTAATTCATTTATTTGTTTTATCGCAATTTTGCCGAATTGTAATTGTCGCAATTATCACCAATTACAACAATTACAATCGCCTTCGGATAGAGCGTCATACTACGAAGTGTCATTGACTTTGAATATTTATATAATATTTTAATTAACAATTAAAACGAACCGTTATCAATCGCAAACAACCCCATCTGAAACTTCCGGATCCATCCGGATGTTCACTAACGTGAATATACTCCCTCTTTCGAAAGGAAAAGAAGCAACAATAATCAACAATAAATAAACCATATTCAACAAAAAAATTTACCAATAATAATCTCCTAATGACCAGGAAATATGCGAAACAATCAAAAAATTTACATAACATAATCAATTCTCAAATTAAGCCCCAAGTGACATTATAAAGCATGCAAATTTTGAAACATTGGATAACTAATCCAAACAATTAAGTCATAAATGATATAAGAATCTTATTATAGTATTTCATCCATGAATCAAGCAAGAAAACAAATCATCAATATTAGAAAAACCTAAGCAAAATTTAAACTCTTTGGTACTCAGTATCAAAATAAAGCAAATTACAAAGAATATAAAAAAAATCCTAGATATTAGGAAAACTAAGGAAAACCTAGACTATAAATTTGCACAATATCACATAAAGCAAATTACAAATTATAAAACAAATCTTCAATATCAGAAAAACATAAGCAGACTTTTAAGCTGTAAAATATTCAATATCAAACTAAAGCAAATAACATGTTATAAAAAATTGAATCCTCACTATTAGGGAACATAAGTAAATTAAACTGTAAATACACAACATCAAAATAAAGCAAATCACACGTTATATAAAACAAATCATGCATGTCACGAGGGGACAAATCAAATTCCAAGTACATGAATAAAATATAAACCTAGTGAGTGTAAAACACACTTTTCAAAAGAAACGCGCCGACATTGGTGGCATCCATTTCAGCATTGCATTTCATTCAACTTATAAATTCATATAATATAAACAAATTAACAACTTGTTTTTAATACCAAAATAAATCTCACAAATTTTATAAACTAAATATCGCGACATTAAAGTTCCAAACAACTGATCACTTTACCGATAATGAACGATCAACAAAAAATTAAACGACATTTTAATTATTGTAATTTTGTGGTTTAAAATCAGGCAACGTACAACAGTCAATGTGGAGGACTTGATTATTCTTCTAAATGTTTTCCTTAGCCGATTTCCTTTTTTACCATGGTGGTGCTCCTCTCGATCAATGTTGATAAATTAAATACAATAATACAAACTAAAACGTCGCGACGTTAAAGTTAAAATTAACCTGACGCGAATAAATTTTTTAAACCTCACCTGATGCGCAAATAAAATATATATCATGTAAATCAATAATGTCATACAAACGAATGAATATAGTTCGACGCGAAACTAAAATGATCTAAAATAGTTCGAATGGACCCTGTATTTCGGTTCTGATGTTGCGAAAACTCGTTTTTTCCTCTATCATGAGGCAGCCAAATTCTACGTTTCCGTTTCTGTTTGTCCTGTGATGATCTGACATGCGCGTTTAGATTATCTCCCGACCATTGTCGACCGTATTTATCTGTTAAATTGATCTTTTCGCCACAGTTCTTAATGAGAATATTGTTTGTCAACAATGTACCATCTACATCTGTGAAATTGCTTCCTTTATTCAAAGAAATCGATGAACAAACCAAATTGCTCTTATCGACCTTATTTTTAACAGATGTATTACTCGACACCTGTGTGCCATAATTCTTTTCGACGCTTCCTTCCTTAAAAAGAACCAGAACGGCGAGGTCATCCGATAACGATGTATCGTTGGTTTTTTCTCAAATTCGAACTCTTGTTCCTTCACCCGATTAGAAATGGAACTATTCTCCAATGCTTTGCAACCGTTCTCAATTGCAGCTTCTTCCCTCATCACAGAATTGGAAATATCTTTCATTGTCTTATTGCCATTGTTAGTTGTTGATTTAGAAAATTCTTTCTTTGATTTGTAACCATCCTCGGCCACACCTTCTTTCTTCTCCATAAGATTGGGAAATTCTTTGCGGTTATTCTCATCCGCAAACTCTTCTTCCTCCTGAGGGTTGAAAATCTCTTCTATTGTTCTGTTGCAATTGTCAGTTTTAAATCTGGAAAACTCTTTCTTTAATTTGCGAACATCCTCGGCCGCCCATTCTTTCTTTTCCATTCTTTCTTTTCCATAAGATTGGGAAATTCTTTGCGGCTATCTTCAACCGCAAACTCTTTCTCCGGAAGATTAGGAAACTCTCTGCCGCTATCCTCAGCCGTAAATTCTCCCATAACAGATGAGTCCTGTCATTTCTATTTTCTTGTCATAATTTGGTTCCTCAGCAAAGTGCAAATCTTGCTTCACTGAAGCTGTATGGACCGATTCATTTTTATCCCCTCTATCGAATTGCGCCAAAATTTCTTCCACGAACGAGTATAATGACCAATACTCAATCTGGAATTTAGAATACAGGTCATCTGACACACACCCCATTCTCGGCTCGTCATATGCAGATGATAAGTGAAGCTCGTCGGCATTCTCTTAGAACGTGTTCCATAGCAGCTTCCATCTTTCTTGTTCAGTCTTTATCGAATCCCTACACATTGTTTTGGCTTTTCACCTCAAGTGGGTACCAGATTCTTGTAAGCTCTTATATAGATCGTATTGATTCTTGATCAAATCCGCAAGAGGCTTTTCCTGGTTTGATCTAATTTGGTCCATGGCTTTCCACATGTACTCTAATGCTGAGTCAGATTCTTCTTCGATCTTTCCTGGAAGATCATTTGTGAAATATGAATCCTCTGCAAATTCAGTTTCATTCGACAATCCTTCAATTTCAATAGCCGTGTCATAGAAACTAGAATAAATTTCGTTTATTTGTCGAACTTTACATCTCACATCCTCCAAGGTAAGGGATGTTTTGTTTATCTTTTGAAATCGACATTCGCTCTCTTGATCTCCTCGTAGCGAGTGTACTGAGATGCAATCAATTTTCCCATTTCGCTTTCATAATGGTTGGTTAAAATGTTCCATGCGAAGTCATAATTCCTTTTAGTTATGGTGATTGATTGTAATAATTTCTCGGCCTCTCCTGAGACACTTGCTATGAGGAAATATAGTTTGTTTGCATTATTCATGTTGGTTTGATGGTGCATTAAGGTCACGAAATGATCTCGGAACGCATTCCACTTGTGATAATCTCCTGAGAATTTAGGAAGATCTATTGCTGGTGGTGTGATTCCAGCCTTCTCCGACTCTCCTCTTGATTCATCTCGATCTGCCCCTTCTTTACCAATATCCAACTTTGCCGTCCGACACTGGTTCAGTCTTTCCTCCATTCCTATCACTATCTCGTCTACTCTGTCTAAGAATGCTATGTTGAATTCATTTACGAAGTACAACTCCCCTTTAACGGCTTTTAATTCCGATGATCCTATAATTTCACTATGAATTTTGTTGAACTCCCTGCATACCTCCTCGAATACTCTTGAGCATATGTTATGTGCTAGGATCTCTTGGAATTTGCACTTCAGGAATGTTTTAAGCACTAACCAGTTTGGTTTCACGCCCCAGCGATCTGCTGAGGATGCGGTGAACAACTTGGTTGACTGCATTGAGTCAAATCATAACCCAGAACGAACCTATGAACAATCCAGCAACCGACAAAGAAAACAAACAAATCAAATAAAATAAATCAAAAGAAATGCAAATCAATAAATCACTAGTGAAAGAATCAAATTTCAAATTCTAACCAAATTCGTTAATACAATTATCGCGTTTATATAATACCAATTACTCAACTATGTGATAATTACAACGATACTTGGCGCCATTTAATTATATTTGTGCGATTATTTATTAAATCAATTCGTAATCAATATTACCGTACACCCTATATACGTCAAAATATCGAAACTTTGAAGTCGTTTTTAATTAAATTGGCCCGATAGTGCACTTTTATACTTTACCATATCGATACAATAAAGTTAATCTATTGAAAAAAAAATATTTCATTGAGATATTCGTTCCGAACCTGAGAGCTTCTCCTTGTCAAACTAAAATCGGTAGTTTGTGCATATGTTACAGTTCAAGTATCCATTCAGTCTGTTCATAAACGTACTAGTTTGTTTATACACATTTTAAATTGGCCAGTTCTAATGTACACGAAATAAATAATGAACATACAAACTAGTCTTACATTAGTATACTCGTACTGGTGATCTTTAGTTTGAGTATTGTATCGAGATTCAATAGAGTAGAGTCCAGAGGTCGGCAAACTTTTTTTGGAAAGGGCCGGATAACGAATTTGTTGATTTTATATAAGTAATTCTACTCAAAGAGCAACAAAAAACAGGCTCAAAATTTTAAAAAGTTAAATCTAGTCGATCTCAAAATAGTTATTTGAATTTCTAAATTTCTAAATTGATTCAAAATTTTTTGAAAACAATATTAGCCCGGATTGAAAACAATAGTTGGAGTTTTGCAATATCTGGAGTAGACGAATAGAATTTAAGTCGTTTTTAAATGTTCACATGAAAATCGCTCATATATTGTTCGTCAATAAGGTGGAAATTACAATGTTGGTTGTCTAAC
>VTON01000191.1:0-140342 GCA_009617725.1 Hydropsyche tenuis
CTTCGCGATATTTTCGTTGTTTTTCTCATTTTTTGTAACCTAACTTATGGATGACTTTGAATAATTTCGCTCGAACCTAACCCAAGTCTTCGCGATATTTTCGTTGTTTTCTCATTTTTGTAACCTAACTTATGGATGTTTTTTGAATAATTTCGCTCGAACCTAACCCAAGTCTTCTTCGCGATATTTTCGATGTTTTTCTCATTTTTGTAACCTAACTTATGGATGACTTTGAATAATTTCGCTCGAACCTAACCCAAGTCTTCGCGATATTTTCGATGTTTTCTCATTTTGTAACCTAACTTATGGATGTTTTTGAATAATTTCGCTCGAACCTAACCCAAGTCTTCGCGATATTTTCGTTGTTTTCTCATTTTTTGTAACCTAACTTATGGATGACTTTGAATAATTTCGCTCGAACCTAACCCAAGTCTTCGCGATATTTTCGATGTTTTTTCTCATTTTTGTAACCTAACTTATGGATGTTTTGAATAATTTCGCTCGAACCTAACCCAAGTCTTCGCGATATTTTCGATGTTTTCTCATTTTTTGTAACCTAACTTATGGATGACTTTGAATAATTTCGCTCGAACCTAACCCAAGTCTTCGCGATATTTTCGTTGTTTTCTCATTTTTTGTAACCTAACTTTATGGATGTTTTTTTGAATAATTTCGCTCGAACCTAACCCAAGTCTTCGCGATATTTTCGATGTTTTCTCATTTTTGTAACCTAACTTATGGATGTTTTTGAATAATTTCGCTCGAACCTAACCCAAGTCTTCGCGATATTTTCGATGTTTTCTCATTTTTGTAACCTAACTTATGGATGACTTTGAATAATTTCGCTCGAACCAAACCCAAGTCTTCGCGATATTTTTGATGTTTTCTTGTTTTTGTAACCCAACTTATGGATGACTTTGAATAATTTCGCTCGAACCTAACCCAAATCTTTGCGATATTTTCGATGTTTTCTCATTTTTGTAACCTAACTGATGGATGACTTTGAATAATTTCGCTCGAACCTAACCCAAGTCTTCGCGATATTTTCGATGTTTTTTCTCATTTTGTAACCTAACTTATGGATGACTTTGAATAATTTCGCTCGAACCTCGAAACCCAAGTCTTCGCGATATTTTCGATGTTTTCTCATTTTGTAACCTAACTTATGGATGTTTTGAATAATTTCGCTCGAACCTAACCCAAGTCTTCGCGATATTTTCGATGTTTTCTCATTTTTGTAACCTAACTTATGGATGTTTTTGAATAATTTCGCTCGAACCAAACCCAAGTCTTCGCGATATTTTCGATGTTTTCTCATTTTTGTAACCTAACTTATGGATGACTTTGAATAATTTCGCTCGAACCTAACCCAAGTCTTCGCGATATTTTCGATGTTTTCTCATTTTTGTAACCTAACTTATGGATGACTTTGAATAATTTCGCTCGAACCAAACCCAAGTCTTCGCGATATTTTCGTTGTTTTTTCATTTTTGTAACCTAACTTATGGATGACTTTGAATAATTTCGCTCGAACCTAACCCAAGTCTTCGCGATATTTTCGATTTTTTCTCATTTTTGTAACCTAACTTATGGATGACTTTGAATAATTTCGCTCGAACCTAACCCAAGTCTTCGCGATATTTTCGTTGTTTTCTCATTTTTGTAACCTAACTTATGGATGACTTTGAATAATTTCGCTCGAACCTAACCCAAGTCTTCGCGATATTTTCGATGTTTTCTCATTTTTGTAACCTAACTTATGGATGTTTTGAATAATTTCGCTCGAACCTAACCCAAGTCTTCGCGATATTTTCGATGTTTTCTCATTTTTGTAACCTAACTTATGGATGACTTTGAATAATTTCGCTCGAACCTAACCCAAGTCTTCGCGATATTTTCGATGTTTTCTCATTTTTGTAACCTAACTTATGGATGTTTTTGAATAATTTCGCTCGAACCAAACCCAAGTCTTCGCGATATTTTCGATGTTTTCTCATTTTTGTAACCTAACTTATGGATGACTTTGAATTTTGAATAATTTCGCTCGAACCTAACCCAAGTCTTCGCGATATTTTCGATTTTTTTTTCATTTTTGTAACCTAACTTATGGATGTTTTTGAATAATTTCGCTCGAACCGAACCTAACCCAAGTCTTCGCGATATTTTCGATGTTTTCTCATTTCTGTAACCTAACTTATGGATGATTTTGAATAATTTCGCTCGAACCCAACCCAAGTCTTCGCGATATTTTCGATGTTTTCTAATTTTTGAAACCTAACTTATGGATGACTTTGAATAATTTCGCTCGAACCTACCCCACCGCTTCGCGATATTTTCGTTGTTTTCTCATTTTTGTAACCTAACTTATGGATGTTTTTGAATAATTTCGCTCGAACCTAACCCAAGTCTTCGCGATATTTTCGATTTTTTTCTCATTTTTGTAACCTAACTTATGGATGACTTTTGAATAATTTCGCTCGAACCTAACCCAAGTCTTCGCGATATTTTCGATGTTTTTCTCATTTTTGTAACCTAACTTTTGGATGATTTTGAATAATTTCGCTCGAACCTAACCCAAGTCTTCGCGATATTTTCGATGTTTTTCATTTTTTGTAACCTAACTTATGGATGACTTTGAATAATTTCGCTCGAACCTAACCCAAGTCTTCGCGATATTTTCGATGTTTTTTTTCTCATTTTTGTAACCTAACTTATGGATGTTTTGAATAATTTCGCTCGAACCTAACCCAAGTCTTCTTCGCGATATTTTTTTTTTCTCATTTCTGTAACCTAACTTATGGATGACTTTGAATAATTTCGCTCGTACCCAACCCAAGTTTTCGCGATATTTTCGATGTTTTCTCATTTTTGAAACCTAACTTATGGATGACTTTGAATTATTTCGCTCGAACTTAACCCACGTCTTCGCGATATTTTCGATGTTTTCTCATTTTTGTAACCTAACTTATGGATGTTTTTTGAATAATTTCGCTCGAACCTAACCCAAGTCTTCGCGATATTTTCGATGTTTTCTCATTTTTGTAACCTAACTTATGGATGTTTTTTTGAATAATTTCGCTCGAACCTAACCCAAGTCTTCGCGATATTTTCGATGTTTTTTCTCATTTTTGTAACCTAACTTATATGGATGATTTTTTGAATAATTTCGCTCGAACCTAACCCAAGTCTTCGCGATATTTTCGTGTTTTTTCATTTTTGTAACCTAACTTATGGATGTTTTTGAATAATTTCGCGCTCGAACCTAACCCAAGTCTTCGCGATATTTTCGATTTTTTCTCATTTTTGTAACCTAACTTATGGATGAGCATGAATAATTTCGCTCGAACCTAACCCAAGTCTTCGCGATATTTTCGATGTTTTCTCATTTCTGTAACCTAACTTATGGATGACAATGAATAATTTCGCTCGAACCTAACCCAAGTCTTCGCGATATTTTCGATGTTTTCTCATTTTTGTAACCTAACTTATGGATGACTATGAATAATTTCGCTCGAACCTAACCCAAGTCTTCGCGATATTTTCGATGTTTTCTCATTTTTGTAACCTAACTTATGGATGTCTTTGAATAATTTCGCTCGAACCAAACCCAAGTCTTCGCGATATTTTCGATGTTTTCTCATTTTTGTAACCTAACTTATGGATGTTTTTGAATAATTTCGCTCGAACCTAACCCAAGTCTTCGCGATATTTTCGATGTTTTCTCATTTTTTGTAACCTAACTTATGGATGTTTTTTGAATAATTTCGCTCGAACCTAACCCAAGTCTTCGCGATATTTTCGATGTTTTCTCATTTTTGTAACCTAACTTATGGATGTTTTGAATAATTTCGCTCGAACCTAACCCAAGTCTTCGCGATATTTTCGATGTTTTTTCTCATTTTTGTAACCTAACTTATGGACTTTTTTTGAATAATTTCGCTCGAACCTAACCCAAGTCTTCGCGATATTTTCGATGTTTTTCATTTCTGTAACCTAACTTATGGATGACTTTGAATAATTTCGCTCGAACCTAACCCAAGTCTTCGCGATATTTTCGATGTTTTCTCATTTTTGTAACCTAACTTATGGAAGACTTTGAATAATTTCGCTCGAACCTAACCCAAGTCTTCGCGATATTTTCGATGTTTTCTCATTTTTGTAACCTAACTTATGGATGTTTTTGAATAATTTCGCTCGAACCTAACCCAAGTCTTCGCGATATTTTCGAGTTTTTCATTTTGTAACCTAACTTATGGATTTTTTGAATAATTTCGCTCGAACCTAACCCAAGTCTTCGCGATATTTTCGATGTTTTCTCATTTTTGTAACCTAACTTATGGATGTTTTGAATAATTTCGCTCGAACCTAACCCAAGTCTTCGCGATATTTTCGATGTTTTTCTCATTTTTTGTAACCTAACTTATGGATGTTTTTGAATAATTTCGCTCGAACCTAACCCAAGTCTTCGCGATATTTTCGTTGTTTTTCATTTTTTGTAACCTAACTTTGGATGTTTTTTGAATAATTTCGCTCGAACCTAACCCAAGTCTTCGCGATATTTTCGATGTTTTTCTCATTTTTGTAACCTAACTTATGGATGATTTTTTGA
This sequence comes from Hydropsyche tenuis, assembly GCA_009617725.1. NCBI lineage: Eukaryota > Metazoa > Arthropoda > Insecta > Trichoptera > Hydropsychidae > Hydropsyche > Hydropsyche tenuis. Next base: position 4,610 of record VTON01000191.1, read on the forward strand.
ATAATTTCGCTCGAACCTAACCCAAGTCTTCGCGATATTTTCGTTTTTTCTCATTTTTGTAACCTAACTTATGGAATTTTTTGAATAATTTCGCTCGAACCTAACCCAAGTCTTCGCGATATTTTCGATGTTTTCTCATTTTTGTAACCTAACTTATGGATGACTTTGAATAATTTCGCTCGAAGCTAACCCAAGTCTTCGCGATATTTTCGTTGTTTTCTCATTTTTGTAACCTAACTTATGGATGTTTTTGAATAATTTCGCTCGAACCCAAACCAAGTCTTCGCGATATTTTCGATGTTTTCTCATTTTTGTAACCTAACTTATGGATGACTTTGAATAATTTCGCTCGAACCTAACCCAAGTCTTCGCGATATTTTCGATTTTTTCTCATTTTTGTAACCTAACTTATGGATGTTTTTTTTTTGAATAATTTCGCTCGAACCTAACCCAAGTCTTCGCGATATTTTCGTTGTTTTCTCATTTTTGTAACCTAACTTATGGATGTTTTTTGAATAATTTCGCTCGAACCTAACCCAAGTCTTCGCGATATTTTCGATGTTTTTTCTCATTTTTGTAACCTAACTTATGGATGACTTTGAATAATTTCGCTCGAACCTAACCCAAGTCTTCGCGATATTTTCGTTTTTTCATTTTTTTTTTGTAACCTAACTTATGGATGTTTTTGAATAATTTCGCTCGAACCTAACCCAAGTCTTCGCGATATTTTTTTGTTTTTTTCTCATTTTTTTGTAACCTAACTTATGGATGTTTTTGAATAATTTCGCTCGAACCTAACCCAAGTCTTCGCGATATTTTCGATGTTTTCATATTTTTGTAACCTAACTTATGGATGTTTTTGAATAATTTCGCTCGAACCTAACCCAAGTCTTCGCGATATTTTCGTTGTTTTTCTCATTTTTGTAACCTAACTTATGGATGTTTTTTGAATAATTTCGCTCGAACCTAACCCAAGTCTTCGCGATATTTTCGTTTTTTTTCATTTTTTGTAACCTAAACTTTTTATGGATGTTTTTGAATAATTTCGCTCGAACCTAACCCAAGTCTTCGCGATATTTTCGATTTTTTTCTCATTTTTGTAACCTAACTTATGGATGTTTTTGAATAATTTCGCTCGAACCTAACCCAAGTCTTCGCGATATTTTCGATGTTTTCTCATTTTTGTAACCTAACTTATGGATGTTTTTTGAATAATTTCGCTCGAACCTAACCCAAGTCTTCGCGATATTTTCGATTTTGTTTTTTCTCATTTTTGTAACCTAACTTATGGATGTATTTTGAATAATTTCGCTCGAACCTAACCCAAGTCTTCGCGATATTTTCGTTGTTTTCTCATTTTTGTAACCTAACTTATGGATGTTTTTGAATAATTTCGCTCGAACCTAACCCAAGTCTTCGCGATATTTTCGATGTTTTTTCATCATTTTGTAACCTAACTTATGGATTTTTTTTTTTGAATAATTTCGCTCGAACCTAACCCAAGTCTTCGCGATATTTTTTCGATTTTTTCTCATTTTGTAACCTAACTTATGGATGTTTTTTGAATAATTTCGCTCGAACCTAACCCAAGTCTTCGCGATATTTTCGATGTTTTCTCATTTTTGTAACCTAACTTATGGATGACTTTTGAATAATTTCGCTCGAACCTAACCCAAGTCTTCGCGATATTTTCGATGTTTTTCTCATTTTTGTAACCTAACTTATGGATGTTTTTTTGAATAATTTCGCTCGAACCTAACCCAAGTCTTCGCGATATTTTCGTTTTTTTCTCATTTTTGTAACCTAACTTATGGATGACTTTTGAATAATTTCGCTCGAACCTAACCCAAGTCTTCGCGATATTTTCGATGTTTTCTCATTTTTGTAACCTAACTTATGGATGTTTTTGAATAATTTCGCTCGAACCTAACCCAAGTCTTCGCGATATTTTCGATGTTTTCTAATTTTTGAAACCTAACTTATGGATGACTTTGAATAATTTCGCTCGAACCTAACCCAAGTCTTCGCGATATTTTCGATGTTTTTTCTCATTTTGTAACCTAACTTATGGATGTTTTTTGAATAATTTCGCTCGAACCTAACCCAAGTCTTCGCGATATTTTTCGTTTTTTTCTCATTTTTGTAACCTAACTTATGGATGTTTTTGAATAATTTCGCTGGAACCTAACCCAAGTCTTCGCGATATTTTCGATTTTTTCTCATTTTTGTAACCTAACTTATGGATGTCTTTGAATAATTTCGCTCGAACCAAACCCAAGTCTTCGCGATATTTTCGTTGTTTTCTCATTTTTGTAACCTAACTTATGGATGATTTTGAATAATTTCGCTCGAACCTAACCCAAGTCTTCGCGATATTTTCGTTTTTTCTCATTTTTGTAACCTAACTTATGGATGACTTTGAATAATTTCGCTCGAACCTAACCCAAGTCTTCGCGATATTTTTTTCGATTTTTTCTCATTTTTGTAACCTAACTTATGGATGTTTTTTTGAATAATTTCGCTCGAACCTAACCCAAGTCTTCGCGATATTTTTTTTGTTTTTTCTCATTTTTGTAACCTAACTTATGGATGACTTTGAATAATTTCGCTCGAACCTAAACCCAAGTCTTCGCGATGATTTTCGATGTTTTTTCTGTTTTTTTTGTAACCTAACTTATGGATTTTTTGAATAATTTCGCTCGAACCTAACCCAAGTCTTCGCGATATTTTCGATGTTTTTTCTCATTTTTTGTAACCTAACTTTATGGATGTTTTTTGAATAATTTCGCTCGAACCTAACCCAAGTCTTCGCGATATTTTCGATGTTTTCTCATTTTTGTAACCTAACTTATGGATGTTTTTGAATAATTTCGCTCGAACCTAACCCAAGTCTTCGCGATATTTTCGATGTTTTCTCATTTTTTAACCTAACTTATGGATGTTTTTGAATAATTTCGCTCGAACCTAACCCAAGTCTTCGCGATATTTTCGATGTTTTCTAATTTTTGTAACCTAACTTATGGATGACTTTGAATAATTTCGCTCGAACCTACCCCACCGCTTCGCGATATTTTCGATGTTTTCTCATTTTTGTAACCTAACTTATGGATGTTTTTGAATAATTTCGCTCGAACCCAACCCACGTCTTCGCGATATTTTCGATGTTTTCTAATTTTTGAAACCTAACTTATGGATGACTTTGAATAATTTCGCTCGAACCTAACCCAAGTCTTCGCGATATTTTCGTTGTTTTCTCATTTTTGTAACCTAACTTATGGATGTCTTTGAATAATTTCGCTCGAACCTAACCCAAGTCTTCGCGATTTTTTCTCATTTTTGTAACCTAACTTATGGATGTTTTTGAATAATTTCGCTCGAACCCAACCCAAGTCTTCGCGATATTTTCGATGTTTTCTCATTTTTGTAACCTAACTTATGGATGACTTTGAATAATTTCGCTCGAAGCTAACCCAAGTCTTCGCGATATTTTCGATTTTTTCTCATTTTTGTAACCTAACTTATGGATGTTTTTTGAATAATTTCGCTCGAACCTAACCCAAGTCTTCGCGATATTTTCGATTTTTTCTCATTTTTGTAACCTAACTTATGGATGACTTTGAATAATTTCGCTCGAACCTACCCCACCGCTTCGCGATATTTTCGATGTTTTCTCATTTTTGTAACCTAACTTATGGATGTTTTTGAATAATTTCGCTCGAACCCAACCCACGTCTTCGCGATATTTTCGATGTTTTCTCATTTCTGTAACCTAACTTATGGATGACTTTGAATAATTTCGCTCGAACCTAACCCAAGTCTTCGCGATATTTTCGATGTTTTTTCTCATTTTTGTAACCTAACTTATGGATGTTTTGAATAATTTCGCTCGAACCTAACCCAAGTCTTCGCGATATTTTCGATGTTTTTTCTCATTTTTGTAACCTAACTTTATGGATGTTTTTTTGAATAATTTCGCTCGAAACCTAACCCAAGTCTTCGCGATATTTTCGATTTTTTTTCATTTTTGTAACCTAACTTATGGATGTTTTTGAATAATTTCGCTCGAACCTAACCCAAGTCTTCGCGATATTTTCGATGTTTTCTCATTTTTGTAACCTAACTTATGGATGTTTTTGAATAATTTCGCTCGAACCTAACCCGAGTCTTCGCGATATTTACGAATTTTTTCATTTTTGTAACCTAACTTATGAATGTCTTTTGAATAATTTCGCTCGCACCTAACCCAAGTCTTCGCGATATTTTCGATGTTTTCTCATTTCTGTAACCTAACTTATGGATGACTTTGAATAATTTCGCTCAATCCTAACCCAAGTCTTCGCGATATTTTCGTTGTTTTCTCATTTCTGTAACCTAACTTATGGATGACTTTGAATAATTTCGCTCGAACCTAACCCAAGTCTTCGCGATATTTTCGTTGTTTTCACATTTTTGTAACCTAACTTATGGATGTCTTTGAATAATTTCGCTCGAACCAAACCCAAGTCTTCGCGATATTTTCGATGTTTTCTCATTTTTGTAACCTAACTTATGGATGACTTTGAATAATTTCGCTCGAACCTAACCCAAGTCTTCGCGATATTTTCGATTTTTTCTCATTTTTGTAACCTAACTTATGGATGTATTTTGAATAATTTCGCTCTCGAACCTAACCCAAGTCTTCGCGATTTGTTCGAAGATTTCTCACTTTTGTAACCTAACTTATGGATGTTTTTGAATAATTTCGCTTTAACCTAACCCAAGTCTGCGCGATATTTTCGTTGTTTTTACATTTCTGTAACCTAACTTATGGATGTATTTTGAATAATTTCGCTCGAACCTAACCCAAGTCTTCGCGATATTTTCGTTTTTTTTCTCATTTTTGTAACCTAACTTATGGATGACTTTTTTGAATAATTTCGCTCGAACCTAACCCAAGTCTTCGCGATATTTTCGATGTTTTTCTCATTTTTTGTAACCTAACTTATGGATGTTTTGAATAATTTCGCTCGAACCTAACCCAAGTCTTCGCGATATTTTCGATGTTTTCTCATTTTTGTAACCTAACTTATGGATGTTTTTGAATAATTTCGCTCGAACCTAACCCAAGTCTTCGCGATATTTTCGATTTTTTCTAATTTTTGAAACCTAACTTATGGATGACTTTGAATAATTTCGCTCGAACCTAACCCAAGTCTTCGCGATATTTTCGATGTTTTTCTCATTTTTGTAACCTAACTTATGGATGTTTTTTGAATAATTTCGCTCGAACCTAACCCAAGTCTTCGCGATATTTTCGTTGTTTTTTCTCATTTTTGTAACCTAACTTATGGATGTTTTTTGAATAATTTCGCTCGAACCTAACCCAAGTCTTCGCGATATTTTCGATGTTTTCTCATTTTTGTAACCTAACTTATGGATGACTTTGAATAATTTCGCTCGAACCTAACCCAAGTCTTCGCGATATTTTCGTTGTTTTCTCATTTTTTTGTAACCTAACTTATGGATGTTTTTTTTGAATAATTTCGCTCGAACCTAACCCAAGTCTTCGCGATATTTTCGATGTTTTTTCATTTTTGTAACCTAACTTATGGATGACTTTGAATAATTTCGCTCGAACCTAACCCAAGTCTTAGCGATATTTTGATTTTTTCTCGTTTTTGTAACCCAACTTATGGATGTATTTTGAATAATTTCGCTCGAACCTAACCCAAGTCTTCGCGATATTTTCGTTGTTTTCACATTTTTGTAAACTAACTTATGGATGTGTTTTGAATAATTTCGCTCGAACCTAACCCAAGTCTTCGCGATATTTTTGATTTTTCTCATTTTTGTAACCTAACTTATGGATTTTTTTTGAATAATTTTCGCTCGAACCTAACCCAAGTCTTCTTCGCGATATTTTCGATGTTTTCTCATTTTTGTAACCTAACTTATGGATGACTTTGAATAATTTCGCTCGAACCTAACCCAAGTCTTCGCGATATTTTCGATGTTTTCTCATTTTTGTAACCTAACTGATGGATGACTTTGAATAATTTCGCTCGAACCTAACCCAAGTCTTCGCGATATTTTCGATGTTTTCTCATTTTTGTAACCTAACTTATGGATGACTTTGAATAATTTCGCTCGAACCCAAACCCAAGTCTTCGCGATATTTTCGATGTTTTCTCATTTTTGTAACCTAACTTATGGATGACTTTGAATAATTTCGCTCGAACCAAAACCAAGTCTTCGCGATATTTTCGATGTTTTCTCATTTTTGTAACCTAACTTATGGATGATTTTGAATAATTTCGTTCGACCCTAACCCAAGTCTTCGCGATATTTTTAATTTTTCTCATTTTTGTAACCTAACTTATTGATGTGTTGTGAATAATTTCGCATGACACTTCCCCAAGTCTTCGCGATATTTTTAATTTTTATCATTTTTGTAACCTAACTTATGGATGTTTTGTGAATAATTTCGCTCGACACTAACCTAAGTTTTCGCGATAATTTTAATTTTTCTCATTTTTGTAAAATAACTTATGGATGTTTTTGAATAATTTCGCTCGAACCTAACCCAAGTCTTCGCGATATTTTCGAATTTTTCTCATTTTTGTAACCTAACTTATGGATGTTTTTGAATAATTTCGCTCGAACCTAACCCAAGTCTTCGCGATTTGTTCGAAGTTTTCTCACTTTTGTAACCTAACTTATGGATTTTTTTGAATAATTTCGCTCGAACCTAACCCAAGTCTTCGCGATATTTTCGAAGTTTTTACATTTCTGTAACCTAACTTATGGATGTTTTTGAATAATTTCGCTCGAACCTAACCCAAGTCTTCGCGATATTTTCGATGTTTTTACATTTTTGTAACCTAACTTATGGATGATGTTTTGAATAATTTCGCTCGAACCTAACCCAAGTCTTCGCGATATTTTCGATTTTTTCTCATTTTTGTAACCTAACTTATGGATGTGTTTTTGAATAATTTCGCTCGAACCTAACCCAAGTCTTCGCGATATTTTCGTTTTTTTTCTCATTTTGTAACCTAACTTATGGATGTTTTTGAATAATTTCGCTCGAACCTAACCCAAGTCTTCGCGATATTTTCGTTGTTTTTTCACTTTTGAACCTAACTTATGGATGTTTTTGAATAATTTTGCTCGAACCGAACCCAAGTCATCGCGATATTTTCGTTGTTTTCTCACTTTTGTAACCTAACTTATGGATGTTTTTGAATAATTTTGCTCGAACCGAACCCAAGTCTTCGCGATATTTTCGATGTTTTCTCATTTTTGTAACCTAACTTATGGATGTTTTTGAATAATTTCGCTCGAACCTAACCCAAGTCTTCGCGATATTTTCGATGTTTTTTCACATTTTTGTAACCTAACTTATGGATGATTTTTGAATAATTTCGCTCGAACCTAACCCAAGTCTTCGCGATATTTTTTCGATGTTTTCTCATTTTTTGTAACCTAACTTATGGATGTTTTTTTGAATAATTTTGCTCGAACCTAACCCAAGTCTTCGCGATATTTTCGATATTTTTTTTCTCATTTTTGTAACCCAACTTATGGATGGATTTTGAATAATTTCGCTCGAACCTAACCCAAGTCTTCGCGATATTTTCGATGTTTTCTCATTTTTGTAACCTAACTTATGGATGACTTTGAATATTTTCGCTCGAACCTAACCCAAGTCTTCGCGATATTTTCGATGTTTTCTCATTTTTGTAACCTAACTTATGGATGACTTTGAATAATTTCGCTCGAACCTAACCCAAGTCTTCGCGATATTTTCGATGTTTTCTCATTTTTGTAACCTAACTTATGGATGTTTTTTGAATAATTTCGCTCGAACCTAACCCAAGTCTTCGCGATATTTTCGATGTTTTCTCATTTTTGTAACCTAACTTATGGATGTTTTTTTGAATAATTTCGCTCGAACCTAACCCAAGTCTTCGCGATATTTTTCGATGTTGTTTTTCATTTTTGTAACCTAACTAATGGTTGTTTTTGAATAATTTTTCTCGAACGTAACCCAAGTCTTCGCGATATTTTCGATGTTTTCTCACTTTTGTAACCTAACTTATGGATGTTTTTGAATAATTTCGCTCGAACCTAACCCAAGTCTTCGCGATATTTTCGTTGTTTTCTCATTTCTGTAACCTAACTTTAGATGTTTTTGAATAATTTTGCTCGAACCTAACCCAAGTCTGCGGGATATTTTCGTTGTTTTCACATTTCTGTAACCTAACTTATGGATGGTTTTTGAATAATTTCGCTCGAACCTAACCCAAGTCTTCGCGATATTTTCGATGTTTTCTCATTTTTGTAACCTAACTTATGGATGACTTTGAATAATTTCTGCTCGAACCTAACCCAAGTCTTCGCGATATTTTCGATGTTTTCTCATTTCTGTAACCTAACTTATGGATGTTTTTGAATAATTTCGCTCGAACCTAACCCAAGTCTTCGCGATTTTTTCGAAGTTTTCTCACTTTTGTAACCTAACTTATGGATGTTTTTGAATAATTTCGCTCGAACCTAACCCAAGTCTTCGCGATATTTTCGATGTTTTCTCATTTTTGTAACCTAACTTATGGATGTTACTTTGAATAATTTCGCTCGAACCTAACCCAAGTCTTCGCGATATTTTCGTTGTTTTCACAATTCTGTAACCTAACTTATGGATGTTTTTGAATAATTTCGCTCGAACCTAACCCAAGTCTTCGCGATATTTTCGAAGTTTTCTCATTTTTGTAACCTAACTTATGGATGTTTTTGAATAATTTTGCTCGAACCTAACCCAAGTCTTCGCGATATTTTCGATGTTTTTCACATTTTTGTAACCTAACTTATGGATGTTTTGAATAATTTCGCTCGAACCAAAACCCAAGTCTTCGCGATATTTTCGATGTTTTTTCATTTCTGTAACCTAACTTATGGATGACTTTGAATAATTTCGCTCGAACCTAACCCAAGTCTTCGCGATATTTTCAATGTTTTTTCATTTTTGTAACCTAACATATGGAAGACTTTGAATAATTTTGCTTGAACCAAACCCCAGTCTTCGCGATATTTTCGATGTTTTCTCATTTCTGTAACCTAACTTATGGATGACTTTGAATAATTACGCTCGAACCTAACCCAAGTCTTCGCGATATTTTCGATGTTTTCTCATTTTTGTAACCTAACTTATGGATGTTTTTTTTTTGAATAATTTCGCTCGAACCTAACCCAAGTCTTCGCGATATTTTCGATGTTTTTTCATTTTGTAACCTAACTTATGGATGTGTTTTGAATAATTTCGCTCGAACCTAACCCAAGTCTTCGCGATTTTTTCGATGTTTTCTCATTTTTGTAACCTAACTTATGGATGACTTTGAATAATTTCGCTCGAACCTAACCCAAGTCTTCGCGATATTTTCGATGTTTTTTTCATTTTTGTAACCTAACTTATGGAATTTTTTTGAATAATTTCTGCTCGAACCTAACCCAAGTCTTCGCGATATTTTCGATGTTTTTTCATTTTTGTAACCTAACTTTTATGGATTTTTTGAATAATTTCTGCTCGAACCTAACCCAAGTCTTCGCGATATTTTCGATGTTTTTTCATTTTTGTAACCTAACTTATGGATGTTTTTGAATAATTTCGCTCGAACCTAACCCAAGTCTTCGCGATATTTTCGATGTTTTTTCATTTCTGTAACCTAACTTATGGATGTTTTTGAATAATTTTGCTCGAACCAAACCCAAGTCTTCGCGATATTTTCGATGTTTTCTCATTTTTGTAACCTAATTTATGGATGTTTTTGAATAATTTCGCTCGAACCTAACCCAAGTCTTCGCGATATTTTTCGATGTTTTCTCATTTTTTGTAACCTAACTTATGGATGACTTTGAATAATTTCTGCTCGAACCTAACCCAAGTCTTCGCGATATTTTCGATGTTTTTTCATTTTTGTAACCTAACTTATGGATGACTTTGAATAATTTTGCTCGAACCTGAAACCGAAAGTCTTCGCGATATTTTCGATGTTTTTTTCATTTTTGTAACCTAACTTATGGATGTTTTTTGAATAATTTCGCTCGAACCTAACCCAAGTCTTCGCGATATTTTCGATGTTTTTTCATTTTTGTAACCTAACTTATGGATGTTTTTTGAATAATTTCTGCTCGAACCTAACCCAAGTCTTCGCGATATTTTCGATGTTTTCTCATTTTTGTAACCTAACTTATGGATGTTTTTGAATAATTTCTGCTCGAACCTAACCCAAGTCTTCGCGATATTTTCGATGTTTTCTCATTTTTTGTAACCTAACTTATGGATGTTTTTTGAATAATTTCTGCTCGAACCTAACCCAAGTCTTCGCGATATTTTTTTCGTTGTTTTTTCATTTTGTAACCTAACTTATGGATGTTTTTTGAATAATTTCGCTCGAACCTAACCCAAGTCTTCGCGATATTTTCGATGTTTTTTCATTTTTTGTAACCTAACTTATGGATGTTTTTGAATAATTTCTGCTCGAACCTAACCCAAGTCTTCGCGATATTTTTTCGTTTTTTTCTCATTTTTGTAACCTAACTTATGGATTTTTTGAATAATTTCGCTCGAACCTAACCCAAGTCTTCGCGATATTTTCGATGTTTTTCATTTTTGTAACCTAACTTATGGAATTTTTTGAATAATTTTTCGCTCGAACCTAACCCAAGTCTTCGCGATATTTTCGATGTTTTTTTCATTTTTGTAACCTAACTTATGGATGTTTTTTGAATAATTTCTGCTCGAACCTAACCCAAGTCTTCGCGATATTTTCGATGTTTTTTTCTCATTTTGTAACCTAACTTATGGATGTTTTTGAATAATTTCTGCTCGAACCTAACCCAAGTCTTCGCGATATTTTCGATGTTTTTTTCATTTTTGTAACCTAACTTATGGATGTTTTTGAATAATTTCTGCTCGAACCTAACCCAAGTCTTCGCGATATTTTCGTTGTTTTCTCATTTTTGTAACCTAACTTATGGATGTTTTTTGAATAATTTCTGCTCGAACCTAACCCAAGTCTTCGCGATATTTTCGATGTTTTTTCTCATTTTTGTAACCTAACTTATGGATGATTTTTTGAATAATTTTGCTCGAACCTAACCCAAGTCTTCGCGATATTTTCGTTGTTTTTTCATTTTGTAACCTAACTTATGGATGTTTTTGAATAATTTCTGCTCGAACCTAACCCAAGTCTTCGCGATATTTTCGATGTTTTTCATTTTTGTAACCTAACTTATGGATGTTTTTGAATAATTTCTGCTCGAACCTAACCCAAGTCTTCGCGATATTTTCGATGTTTTTTCATTTTTGTAACCTAACTTATGGATGTTTTTTTGAATAATTTCGCTCGAACCTAACCCAAGTCTTCGCGATATTTTCGATGTTTTCTCATTTTTGTAACCTAACTTTTATGGATGTTTTGAATAATTTCGCTCGAACCTAACCCAAGTCTTCGCGATATTTTCGATGTTTTTCATTTTTGTAACCTAACTTATGGATGTTTTTGAATAATTCTGCTCGAACCTAACCCAAGTCTTCGCGATATTTTCGATGTTTTCTCATTTTTGTAACCTAACTTATGGATGTTTTTGAATAATTTCGCTCGAACCTAACCCAAGTCTTCGCGATATTTTCGTTGTTTTTCATTTTTGTAACCTAACTTATGGATGTTTTTGAATAATTTCTGCTCGAACCTAACCCAAGTCTTCGCGATATTTTCGTTGTTTTTCATTTTTGTAACCTAACTTATGGATGTTTTTGAATAATTTCTGCTCGAACCTAACCCAAGTCTTCGCGATATTTTCGATGTTTTCTCATTTTTGTAACCTAACTTATGGATGTTTTTGAATAATTTCTGCTCGAACCTAACCCAAGTCTTCGCGATATTTTCGTTGTTTTTTCATTTTGTAACCTAACTTATGGATGTTTTTTGAATAATTTCTGCTCGAACCTAACCCAAGTCTTCGCGATATTTTCGATGTTTTCTCATTTTTGTAACCTAACTTATGGATGATTTTGAATAATTTCGCTCGAACCTATCCCAAGTCTTCGCGATATTTTCGATGTTTTTTCATTTTTGTAACCTAACTTATGGATGTTTTTGAATAATTTCGCTCGAACCCAACCCATTTCTTCGCGATATGTTCGAAGTCTTTCATTTTTGTAACCTAACTTTTCGATGAATTTTGAAAAATTTCGTTTGAACCTAACCCAAGTCTTCGAGATATTTTCGAAAGTTTCTCATTTTTGTAACCTAACTAATAGATGTACTTTGAATAAATTCGCAAAAACCTAACCCAAGTCTTCGCGATATTTTCGTTGTTTTCTCATTTTTGTAACCTAACTTTATGGATGTTTTTGAATAATTTCTGCTCGAACCTAACCCAAGTCTTCGCGATATTTTCGATGTTTTTCTCATTTTTGTAACCTAACTTTTGGATTTTTGAATAATTTCTGCTCGAACCTAACCCAAGTCTTCGCGATATTTTCGATGTTTTCTCATTTTTTGTAACCTAACTTATGGATTTTTTTTGAATAATTTCTGCTCGAACCTAACCCAAGTCTTCGCGATATTTTCGATGTTTTTTCATTTTTGTAACCTAACTTATGGATGACTTTGAATAATTTTGCTCGAACCTAACCCAAGTCTTCGCGATATTTTCGATGTTTTTCATTTTTGTAACCTAACTTTTGGATGTTTTGATGAACCTAACCCAAGTCTTCGCGATATTTTGAATACCTAACTTTTGGATGTTTTGAATAATAACCCAACCCTTCGCGATATTTTTTGATTGTTTTCTCATTTTGTAACCTAACTTATGGATGTTTTGAATAATTTCTGCTCGAACCTAACCCAAGTCTTCGCGATATTTTTTTCGATGTTTTCTCATTTTTGTAACCTAACTTATGGATGTTTTTGAATAATTTCGCTTGAACCTAACCCAAGTCTTCGCGATATTTTCGTTGTTTTCTCATTTTTGTAACCTAACTTTTGGATGTTTTTGAATAATTTCGCTCGAACCTAACCCAAGTCTTCGCGATATTTTCGATGTTTTCTCATTTTTGTAACCTAACTTATGGATGACTTTTGAATAATTTCTGCTCGAACCTAACCCAAGTCTTCGCGATATTTTCGATGTTTTTCATTTTTTGTAACCTAACTTATGGAATTTTTTGAATAATTTTGCTCGAACCAACCCAAGTTCGCGATATATTTCGATGTTTTTTCATTTTTGTAACCTACTTTTATGGATGTTTTTGAATATAATTGCTCGAACTCGAACCTAACCCAAGTCTTCGCGATATTTTCGATTTTTTCATCATTTTTGTAACCTAACTTTGGATGATTTTTTGAATAATTTCTGCTCGAACCTAACCCAAGTCTTCGCGATATTTTCGTTGTTTTTTCATTTTGTAACCTAACTTATGGATGTTTTTTGAATAATTTCGCTCGAACCTAACCCAAGTCTTCGCGATATTTTCGTTGTTTTATCATTTTTGTAACCTAACTTATGGATGACTTTGAATAATTTCGCTCGAACCTAACCCAAGTCTTCGCGATATTTTCGATGTTTTTTTATTTTTGTAACCTAACTTTTAAATGTTTTTGAATAATTTCGCTCGAACCTAACCCAAGTCTTCGCGATATTTTCGATGTTTTCTCATTTTTGTAACCTAACTTATGGATGACTTTGAATAATTTTGCTCGAACCTAACCCAAGTCTTCGCGATATTTTCGATGTTTTCTCATTTTTGTAACCTAACTTATGGATGACTTTGAATAATTTCGCTCGAACCTATCCCAAGTCTTCGCGATATTTTCGATGTTTTTTCATTTTTGTAACCTAACTTATGGATGTTTTTGAATAATTTCGCTCGAACCTAACCCAAGTCTTCGCGATATTTTCGATGTTTTTCATTTTTGTAACCTAACTTATGGATGATTTTGAATAATTTTGCTCGAACCTAACCCAAGTCTTCGCGATGTTTTCTCATTTTTGTAACCTAACTTATGGATGACTTTGAATAATTTCGCTCGAACCTAACCCAAGTCTTCGCGATATTTTCGATGTTTTTCACATTTTGTAACCTAACTTATGGATGACTTTGAATAATTTCTGCTCGAACCTAAACCCAAGTCTTCGCGATATTTTTCGTTTTTTTTTAACATTTTGTAACCTAACTTATGGATTTTTTTGAATAATTTCGCTCGAACCTAACCCAAGTTTTCGATGCGATATTTTTGTAACCTAACTTATTGTTTGAATAATTTTTTTCGAACCTAAAGTTTTGGCGATATTTTGATGTTTTTTAATTTTGTAACCTAACTTTATGGATTTTTTTGAATAAATTTCGCTCGAACCTAACCCAAGTTTTTCGCGATATTTTTTTCGATGTTTTTTCATTTTTGTAACCTAACTTTTGAATGTTTTTTGAATAATTTCTGCTCGAACCTAACCCAAGTCTTCGCGATATTTTCGATGTTTTTTCATTTTTGTAACCTAACTTATGGATGGATGTTTTTGAATAATTTCTGCTCGAACCTAACCCAAGTCTTCGCGATATTTTCGTTGTTTTTCTCATTTTGTAACCTAACTTATGGATGTTTTTGAATAATTTCTGCTCGAACCTAACCCAAGTCTTCGCGATATTTTCGATGTTTTCTCATTTTTGTAACCTAACTTATGGAATTTTTTGAATAATTTCTGCTCGAACCTAAACCCAAGTCTTCGCGATATTTTCGATGTTGTTTTCACATTTTGTAACCTAACTTTTGGATGTTTTTGAATAATTCTGCTCGAACCTAACCCAAGTGGATGATATTTTCGATGTTTTTTCATTTTTTGTAACCTAACTTATGGATTTTTTGAATAATTTCGCTCGAACCTAACCCAAGTCTTCGCGATATTTTCGATGTTTTCTCATTTTTGTAACCTAACTTATGGATGTTTTTTTGAATAATTTCTGCTCGAACCTAACCCAAGTCTTCGCGATATTTTCGATGTTTTTACATTTTGTAACCTAATTTTTTGAATGGATTTTGAATAATTTCGATATTGCTCGAACCTAACCCAAGTCTTCGCGATATTTTCGTTGTTTTCTCATTTTTGTAACCTAACTTATGGATGACTTTGAATAATTTCGCTCGAACCTAACCCAAGTCTTCGCGATATTTTCGATGTTTTTCATTTTTGTAACCTAACTTTTATGGAATTTTTTGAATAATTTCTGCTCGAACCTAACCCAAGTCTTCGCGATATTTTCGTTGTTTTTTCATTTTTGTAACCTAACTTTATGGATTTTTTTTGAATAATTTTTGCTCGAACCTAACCCAAGTCTTCGCGATTTGTTCGAAGATTTCTCACTTTTGTAACCTAACTTTTGGATGTTTTTGAATAATTTCGCTCGAACCTAAACCAAGTCTTCGCGATATTTTCGATGTTTTCTCATTTTTGTAACCTAACTTATGGATGTTTTTGAATAATTTCGCTCGAACCAAACCCAAGTCTTCGCGATATTTTCGATGTTTTTTCTCATTTTTGTAACCTAACTTTGGATGACTTTGAATAATTTCTGCTCGAACCTAACCCAAGTCTTCGCGATATTTTTTGATGTTTTCTCATTTTGTAACCTAACTTTTGGATGACTTTGAATAATTTCTGCTCGAACCTAACCCAAGTCTTCGCGATATTTTCGATGTTTTTTCACATTTTTGTAACCTAACTTATGGATGTTTTTTGAATAATTTCGCTCGAACCTAACCCAAGTCTTCGCGATATTTTCGATGTTTTCTCATTTTTGTAACCTAACTTATGGATGACTTTGAATAATTTCGCTCGAACCTAACCCAAGTCTTCGCGATATTTTCGTTGTTTTCACAATTCTGTAACCTAACTTATGGATGTTTTTGAATAATTTCGCTCGACCCTAACCCAAGTCTTCGCGTTATTTTCGATGTTTTCTCATTTCTGTAACCTAACTTATGGATGACTATGAATAATTTCGCTCGAACCTAACCCAAGTCTTCGCGATATTTTCGATGTTTTCTCATTTTTGTAACCTAACTTATGAATGTTTTTTGAATAATTTCGCTCGAACCTAACCCAAGTCTTCGCGATATTTTCGATGTTTTTCTCATTTTTGTAACCTAACTTATGGATGATTTTGAATAATTTCGCTCGAACCTAACCCAAGTCTTCGCGATATTTTCGATGTTTTCACATTTCTGTAACCTAACTTTTAAATGTTTTTGAATAATTTCGCTCGCACTCACCCAAGTCTTCGCGATATTTTCAATGTTTTTTCATTTTTGTAACCTAACATATGGAAGACTTTGAATAATTTTGCTTGAACCAAACCCCAGTCTTCGCGATATTTTCGATGTTTTCTCGTTTTTGAAACCTAACTTATGGTTGATTTTGAATAATTTCGCTCGAACCTAACCCAAGTCTTCGCGATATTTTCGATGTTTTCTCATTTTTGTAACCTAACTAATGGATTTTTTTGAATAATTTCGCTCGAACCTAACCCAAGTCTTCGCGATATTTTCGATGTTTTCTCATTTTTGTAACCTAACTTATGGATGTTTTTGAATAATTTCGCTCGAACCTAACCCAAGTCTTCGCGATATTTTCGATGTTTTCTCATTTCTGTAACCTAACTTTTGGATGTTTTTGAATAATTTCGCTCGAACCTAATCCAAGTCTTCGCGATATTTTCGATGTTTTCTCATTTTTGTAACCTAACTTTTGGATGTTTTTGAATAATTTCGCTCGAACCTAACCCAAGTCTTCAGCGATATTTTCGTTGTTTTTCATTTTTGTAACCTAACTTTATGGATGTTTTGAATAATTTCGCTCGAACCTAACCCAAGTCTTCGCGATATTTTCGATGTTTTCTCATTTTTGTAACCTAACTTATGGATGACTTTGAATAATTTCGCTCGAACCTACCCCACGTCTTCGCGATATTTTCGATGTTTTCTCATTTTTGTAACCTAACTTATGGATGTTTTTGAATAATTTCGCTCGAACCTAACCCAAGTCTTCGCGAAATTTTCGATGTTTTCTTATTTTTGTAACCTAACTTTTGAATGTTTTTGAATAATTTTGCTCGACCCTAACCCAAGTCTTCGCGATATTTTCGATGTTTTTTTATTTTTGTAACTTAACTTATGGATGACTTTGAATAATTTCGCTCGAACCTAACCCAAGTCTTCGCGATATTTTCGATGTTTTCTCATTTCTGTAACCTAACTTTTGTATGTTTTTGAATAATTTCGCTCGAACCTAACCCAAGTCTTCGCGATATTTTCGATGTTTTTCATTTTTGTAACCTAACTTATGGATGTTTTTGAATAATTTCGCTCGAACCTAACCCAAGTCTTAGCGATATTTTCGATGTTTTCTCATTTCGCTCCAACCGAACCCAAGTCTTCGCGATATTTTCGTTGTTTTCTCAGTTTTCTAACCTAACTTTTGGATGTTTTTGAATAATTTCACTCGAACCTAATCCAAGTCTTTGCGATATTTTCGAATTTTCTCATTTTTCAAGCTTTTTATTAGCTTGCTCTGACGCACACCGTTGTTTATTTGTGATCCTCAAATAAAAGATCGATCTCGATCTCAGATACTACACCTCCGATCGATTTGAAACCTTCGTAAACTGACTAATAATACGCAATTATACTATATCAAATCATCCTTGCCACAAGGCTGCAGGAATTTAATCGTTTAATTTCGAGTTTAATGAAGCTAATGACTTCTTATATCTTACGACGAACGCCATATCATGAACATGTCCAGCACATAGTAACGTCGCAATTTGAAAAACCGAAGTCGACCCATAAGTATTAAGTTATCTTCAAAATGCTCAATATTTAATTATAAACGGTTTGTGTATTGCCGAAGTTTAAATTTGAATAAGCGATTTATATAAATGTTTAAATATCATGGTCGACATATATACTGTACTGCGACTGACAGAGCGGCTTTCATCGGGTGGCCGCCATATTTGCTACTGGTTCGATTCACTCGTGTCTTTGTCTAGAAACGTGTATGTGTGGTGCGTGGTGCGCAACGTTATCGAGCATCTATTAATGAAGTCATAAGGAATCAGGTTTTGTTTTCTCTCTGTGACCGCCTGTATATATATATAAAGATATCGAATTTTCTGAATATCAAAGGAAATACCGCCTCTTATTTGTATTTTTCAATTCTAAATTTCGCTATTTTTTTATATGTAGTAGCGTTTGTCCTGCTTCGCTGCAAGGAAATATATTGTGGCGAAATGAGATAGCATTATTGGAATTAAATAAACACGAGCCCGACACTTCCGATGCATATGGCGACGGAACAGTTTTTTTTTCCACACGCGTTTTTTATTATAGGCCAAGAAAACGAGGTAATCCTTTCTTACAATTAGAGCTCCCGCAAACTTTTCGAAGCGGCATCGTTTGAGCGATGATTTATGATTGTTTTGCATATATTTTATTTTTCAACCTTTTTATTATTATATAACAAAATTAGAAATTTTTTGTCTCGAAATAATAAAATCAAATGAAATATTAAACTAAATCGCTTCAGCTATTATCTCATTTATGAGAGCGATCCCAGTTATGTATGTATGTATGTGTGTGTCTCATAGTATAATATTTATAAAGTGCAATTATATATAAAGTTTATATTATATACGCAACATGCACATGTGTGTGTGTGTGTGTTTTCAATTTTCTGTAATTTTTTATACGAAGAATGATCGTGTCTTTTTTAAATTCAGCATCATTATAAAGTGCAAACGCATATTAAAATTCATTACATTTCAATTTCTGTTTCAGGTTCTATTTCACTAATGCGATTTAAAAAATGATATTTCAATCGTCGTATTTAAACATTCAAGTATTTCAAAATTAGTTTTAGAATGTTTAAATTTAGTGATTTATAATGTGTTTTTAATGGATTATTGAAACTTTTTAATTCGTATTAAAATGTTTTCTCAATATGCATAAATATATATTGTATAAGCATAATATTTTCCAATTTTTTTTAATAAATTTTAGAATGAATAATAAATAAAATAATCTTTATTAAAATAATTCGAATATTGAATAAATTGCATTCTTCACTGGTTTGTTAATAACTACATAATTCTAAGAAAGAAAGAATTTTACGTCGTTTTCTCGGCCCATAATAAAAAACGCGTGTGGAAAAAAAAAACTGTTCGCCATATGTCGATGCCAGGTGGTCTAAAGTATTCTAATGAATTAATTTTTTAAATAAATGGTCTCAGACTTGAAATTACTACATCAACTTCAGGGGTAAGCAAGATCGAATCCAAAAGACTTCAACATAGACTGTTTTTCAAGCTTTTTTTTTTTTTTTTACAAATTGACAAATGGTTTTGAAAGTTGTCGAGATCGAAAAAATAATTTAAAAAAATGTTTGTGAATGACGTATCTATATTATTATGAGTATTATATGAAGTATTAATTTATTTCGAAAATAATCGAATATTTTGACTGCGAAATAATCAGAGTTGAGTTCACCCGTATGCATTGGAAGTGTTGTGCATGTGTTTATTTAATTCCAATAATGCTTTCTCGCTTCGCCACAATATATTTCCTTGCACCGAAGCAGGACAAACGCTACTACCAATAAAAAAAATACCGAAATTTAGAATTGAAAAATTCAAATAGGAGGTGGCAGGCCCGGCTCAAGGGGGGGGGGGGCGAAGTGGGGCGGCGCCCCAGGGCGCCAGGTTGGTAGGGGCGCCGAAGGCGCCCCAACTCTTATCGCCGAAGGCGCTTTTATTTTTTCATCCGCAAAAATGCTTCAGTTGTTTTAGCGTCGAAAATACCTTACTTTTATTTTTTCAAAGGAGCCCCAACTATTCCATCGCCAAAGACGCCCCATGTAGTTTAGCGCGCTGAGGGCGCCTTAATTTTTCAGCACAAAGACGTTGAATTTTTTTTCAGCACAATGATGCTTCGTTTTATCCGGCGCCCCAACTATTTTATTGCCATAGACGCTCCAACTGTTGGGCACGTTGAAAGTGACTTAATTATTAATTTTTTTTTGAAGAAGAAAAAGAAGAAGAAGAAGCTCTAATTTTTTGAGCACCGAAGGCACCCAGATTATTTTACATCTTCCTTCCATATTATTGTATGTTTATGAAAATAAAATTATATTAATTGCGTTGCGCACTTTCTTTCTAACGCGATGAATTTTCACAACCAAGATTTTGAATTTTCACAACCAACATTATGAAATATTTAATTTTTAAATACCTATTATAAATCGACATTATTATTAAAAATTAAAATTTTTAAAAATTGAAAAAGTTACATTCAGTGAAAGGTACGTTGTTCAACGGAATGCCGCTTGCATTTATTTTGTTATTGGTCTATAATTTATTTTCTTAAAACGATTTTTAAATATTGATTAAACTGTCATTTTTAACACACTCAACTGATTTAATTAATTTAGAATAAATGTTTACATAATGAGCTTTTTTCATATGGCATTACTGCCACGATTCCCAAAATGAGAACTAAAAAAAAAATGTCAATATTTTTGGTAATTTTTTTTTCTAGTAACCGATTACTAGCAGTTACTATAGCTTATAAACTAGCTATTTACTAAATATTAACTTGAAATTAAAAAAAAATATACACAAAATATAGATTTTAAAAACCATTTTTTCATGGTACGATTTACTTCAAATTTACAAAAAAAATGTATCTACATTTTTGAAAAATATCTATTTGTTTGGCAGTATACATACTTCAGAGTTTTTAAAATCAAAATATGTTGGTATTTGTAAAAATTTACCAAGTACAACTAAATTTTACGTAATGAGTTTTTTTTTAATGGCATGAGCCACGGTTTCTAAATGGGAACTGAAAAAAACGTCAACATCTTTGGCTATGATAATTTTTTTTCTAATAACAGATTACTATCGGTTACTTTAGCTTATTAACTACCTGTGAACTAATTATCAACTTAAAATTTAAAGAAACAATACAAAAAAAAGACTTTTTAAAAACTACATTTTTCCATTTTAAATTTATCTCAATATTCTTACTTCTTTTGCTTTCAAATTTACAAAATAAACATGGATTTTTTTTCAGAAGTATACTTTAGAGTTTTATTTACCTAAATATGTTATTATTTGTAAATTTTGACGTAATGAGCTTTTTTATTTAAATACGACAGCAACCACGCTTTTTACATGGGAACAGACAAAAACATCAATATCTTTGATTGTGGTATTTTTTTTCTAATAGCCAATTACTAACGATTACTATTGCTTATAAAATAGCTATGTACTAAATATCAACGTATAATTTGAAGAAACAATATAATAAAAATAGTTTTTAAAAACTGCATTTTTCCATTTTATGATTTTTCTGGAGTTCAATTCGGGACGCCAACGGCTACACATCGCGCGAACCGTGTTCTAAAACGATAAGACGATATCGAATCCAATTCTGACCTCCCCCCCGGTTCCCACCCCTAAACTAACCACCCAATAACTAATAATAATATTACATCGAATAGTAACCAATAGTGCATCGACTAATTACCAAAGGTGCGCGCGAAACAATAAACTACTAACTTAATATCAACACCCGCCAACAGAAACCAAAAAAAAAAAAAAAACCACTAATAATCCGATAAACGAAACGTACGCGATTAAATCCCCAACATTAACAAATTAATACATAATCAAACACATCTGGGTCCGAAAACTCGGAAGAAATAAATCTCTCGAAACGAATGCGAACCTTCTTGCCGTACAAAGCGAAACAACCAAACCGACACTTTTTTTGTCTCCGACTTAGAAAAAATTCCTTTGCGCTGTGCAGAGCCCTTTGTTTATCCACGAAAACATCCAATTTCAAAGCAGGGCACGCAAAACGAATTTATCGCGTACAAATTAAATTAAATAAAAAATAACTGATCGATTCGCGATAAATATCTGCTGACACACCGTCCGGCAAGGAAACACACATACAGACGCACGCGCACCGGCGCCCCCGAGCCGACCCCCCAGGCTCCCGGCCTCGAACGGCCGCGAGCGACGCCACCCCCCCCCCAAACGAAACCGCCAAGCGCGACGTGAGTACGGGTTTCCGCGAATACAAACAATTTTAAATCCAGATCTTCAAGATATCCTGTTTGACAAACACTCACCTTACACTCATCTAATAAATACACTAAATAACAACAACAAACTAAAAATATTTATGAGAAGTAAAGTCAAATCCATCGCCCGAACCATTAAATTCCCAACCTTACCTAAACCGTAATCGATCCTAAATCTATCCATAAATAATAACCAACAACAGACCCCGAAAATAGCATGCATAACACTTCAGAGGAAGGACTGCCTGAGTAAAATACCAAGTAACTAACCGCATGACCAGATAGTACTGCTAAAACAAAAACAAAAATCTTTGGTAAAGGCGAGGACCAATGAGGTGTGCTGTACTGAGGTCTGAACCATGTAGGGCCATCGGGCTAGCCTCAGACGCCAGCCGGAGACCACGCGATCAAAAGCAGGCAGAGAGGACGCAATCTGCTCAGTCTCTGTCTCGTCTGCCTCACTGACTATCATTGCGATATGCTCACTGAGCAGCGACCGGATTCAGACACATAGATACGCGTTCCGATGGTCCGAGAGCCTTCTCTGCTGGCATGGAGAGGAGTTGGCTCTTATGTTCCCTGCCCCTTATCAAAGCGTGGTGGGCACACGTGATAAGGTACCGCCCAGACTGTCAACGCAAGTTGACAAGACTTCATCCTGCATTGGATGTCTATGTTGATAATGATGATGATGATGATGGTTTTTCTAAAAAATTTTAATTTTTTCGCTTAGTACTTCAAATTTACAAAATAAACCTGATTTTTTTTTATTTTAAAAATACACTTTAGCGTTTTCTAAATCTAAATATGTTATCATTTTTCAACCTTTTTATTTAAATTTAACCAAATACAACCAATTGTAGAGCAAAATAGTCAATTTTGCTAATTGAGAATTGTGGCAGGAAATAGGTTAAAATTTTGTATTTCCTTATAAGCTACATGCTAAATTTATATGTCGAAAAAAATATAAATCCAGTAGACTAAATAAATTGCAAAACATAGCATAGTGTAATAGAAAAATATTTTTTAATCACTTCAAACGCAAACCTTTAAGTATCTCTAAATCAGTGGTTCTCAAAGTGGGCAATATCGCCCACTAGGTGGGCGATTTTAGAACTCGGTGGGCGATTTTGGTACCGGGAGAATTTGGTGGGCGATGAAGGATACCAAGTGGGCGAAAACGGCAGTCGTTCGGCTATCAAAAACTACATACTATTGGAGAGAATTTGCTTTTACCGGTTATTGTTGGAGTCCTGGGTACTGTGTTGCATTTACCAGTTTCCAATATTGTTAAGAAGATCCTTTTTAGCAATAGAATAGTGCAACAACGAATTGATGAAATGGCTCAAGATGTGGAAATCCAATTATGTGATATTTTAAAAACATCCCAAATTCTCTTTCCAACTAGATGAGTCTATTTTACTAGGAATTGAAGGATGAACTTTTATCATACATTTGATTTTTAAAAGAAGAAAAAAATTGTCAAGAATTGATGTTTGCTTAAAAATTGAAAACTCATTCTACAGCTGAATCAATATTTAACGTATTGAAAGATTTTATCGAAGAAATATTAATCTCTATGAATAATATAATACTACGAGTATGTCGGTTGCAACCGATAAGAGATCCAGCAATGAAAGGGTGTAACCGTGGGTTTATTTTGTTTTTAAAAATGTAGTGTCAAATGTTATTGCTGTGCATTGTGTGATTCATCGACAAAATTGCGAAAAATCTCAGTGATCGCCTACATCGTTCATGAAAATTGGTTATTAAATCAGTTAATTATTTAAGAAATCGTGCATTCGATAATATAACAAAGGTAGATTGTTTGCCCAACTTTGTATTGAAAACGACGAAGACTACACACGTTTACTATTCCACACAGAAGTACGTTGGCTGTCAAAAGATTTTTGTTTGAATTATCTTTGCAATTTCTTCGACTCGGTCATAGAATTTTTTTTAAATAAAAATAATGAATTGAGAGAGAATCTAATAAGGTTTAAATTCGATATAGCTTATTCATCAGACTTGTATGATAAATTCAATCAAACAAATTTGCAGTTACAAGAAGGTGAGATCATTTTAATAAAAACAAAATCTGTGATTGTTACTTTTATTTCAAAATTAGAATTATGTAAACGTAATTTGGGATGCAGGGAATTTGGACAATTTCCTATTTTTTCTGCATTACAAATAAATGATAAAGAAATATTAATTTATTGTTGACATTTGGAGGAACTTTGTTTCGATTTTAAAAAACGATTTAAAGATATTCTCACAATGCAGATTCCTGAATGGATTTTGGACCTATTCTCTTGCATCAAAGAAGAAATAGAATTGGAATTACAAGATGAGTTTATTGAATTATCTGCCAAATAAGAGCTGAAATTGAATTTAATAAAAAGATTGAAAAAAATATATCAAGAGTATTGGTTACAAAAGCAAATACCTGTACTTCACCCAAAACTACTGTGACACAATTTTTTTTTATCCATTTCCATCATCTTATTTAGTTGAACTTATATTTAGTACGGTCATGAATCTATTTAATTAAAATAAGTATCGACTGCAAATAGATAATTGAGGAAATATAAGAATGCTCCTACAAAAATAAAGCATTCATCAATGGACTCATAATAAACAAACGGGTTCATTCTTCTCACTAAAGATTCTTTTATTATTACTTATGATAATAGTCTAATAATATTGATTTTTTTTTGTGAATATCTGTTTATTTTTTAAAATTTCATTAAATAATTTAGTTATATTTTCAAAAATGTTATTTAAAATTCTAAAATTGCACTAGATACGTGATGGTTCGGTGAAAATTTTTTTTTTTTTATAAATAACTACATATAAAATTTATTGCATAAAAATGCAGTTTTCTGAAGGTGGGCGATGAAAAATTATTCATTGAAAAAGTGGGCAATGACTCGATTGAGTTTGAGAAAACCTGCTCTAAATGATCGGACGTGGACTTATTGTTAGACCACTTTCAAAATTAAGGGCACATTTTACACTGTGGTCATCTATTTTTCTTATTATATCCAACTCACGCAAAATTTGGCAATTAGTTTTATTAATTTTATAATTCATAACAATTAATGATCTTATTTAATTAGAAAATTATTTTTACTTTTGTATTTTAAAGTGGTGGAAAATAAAAATCACAAGTATAAACACACTACATAAAATGCAAAATTTAAACGCTATTTTTCCTACAAAATCTAAGTGTAAATTGAATATCAAATACATTTTTAGATAAAACAGTATATGTACTGTGACAATAATTGAAAAAAAAATAATTCGGTCACTTTAAACCGAAAAAATAACATGGAAACAAAAAATGTTTTTTTCCCATAACACTGTTCTTATTAGGAAAATTTGTAATTAAAATTTTTGCCACTCCCGGGAAATTTAAATTACCTAGATACTTGTATATCGAAAATTATATTTTATAAGTAGTTTCGGATATAAATTTTATTGAAAAACATGGGATTTTCAAAAAAGTAAGGGCGGGCAAATACTTCTGGCCCCCGGTGTATATTTTTTTATTTAAGAGGAGAGTTTTTTTTTCAGAAATATAAATATTTTAAAATTGTCCTTTATTTTGTATGGTTTGATTGATAGAGGAGGTTTTTTAGTGGATATATTACTGTATCCAATAAGGATTTCCACACTACCGTCGGGCTCGTGCCTGGCGGTGTCTATAAAAGATTTTTCCTCCTCTCGGAAAAAAAAAACTATCATTTGTATCGTTTCCAAAAAGTTACCAAAAATTCATTTTTATAAAATTGGAGGGGGGGGGGTAAAAAAAATGGTTTCCAAAACGATAGGGGGCGCCAGGAAAAACTTTGCCCCAGGGCGCGAGCGGGGCTAGAGCCGGCACTGGGAGGTGGTATTTCCTTTGATATTCAAAGAATTCGATATCAATTGGATAGGGTGTATTGCCCTTGAAAGTCGAATAAGTGACTAACTCGAGACTACATGTGCATAAATCTCATTATCAGAAAAGTTTATCAATTTATTTTAGCAGTAAACAATCTTGAAAAATAAAGAAAAAATTTCATTTTTTTTTAATTAGGAATGTATTTATATTTTCATGACAGTATAAAATTAATATTATATGCTAAACTTAAAAGTTAATCAATATCAGTAATTGTCAAACTATTTAATATAAAATTCATATAAATATTTGTTCACTCGCTAATGCATCTAGAAATGGAGCAACAATTTCTCGGGTACCAAAATAAAAAATAAGACCGAACGTTATTGAAATGGGAAGAGCTGGCAAAGCTTTCTTTAATATTGCCAATAACAATAACGTTATACATAAGCCCTGAAAGAATAAATATTATGTTACTTTTGTACAAGTATGTCACTATAGTAAATTGATAAAACGTACAATCAAAATTGCCACAAAACAAGCTAGAGTTGTATTCCAATCACCATATGACGAAGCCTTGCCGACAAGTACACTGTAGAATATAAAATCGCCTAGGCCTAATTTTACCCCACCTTGAAAATAAACATTAGTTAAGGTAATGCACCAGTGATTGACTGACTGTGTGCCAGTAATTGATCACCTCTCAGAAAAACGTAAAAATTAAGGTTTTTAAAG
This sequence comes from Hydropsyche tenuis, assembly GCA_009617725.1. Lineage (NCBI taxonomy): Eukaryota > Metazoa > Arthropoda > Insecta > Trichoptera > Hydropsychidae > Hydropsyche > Hydropsyche tenuis. The sequence continues at coordinate 31,413 of VTON01000191.1, forward strand.
ATGATAATCTCTTAAAAAGGGTGTGGTAGATAAGATGTAATAAACACCTAGTTTATTGCACCTATCGTCGTATGATTATCGTTTTTAAAAACCTTAATTTTTACGTTTTTCTGAGAAGTGGTCAACCACAGGTACATGGTCAACCACAGGTACATGGTCAACCACAAGTACGTGGTCAACAACTGGTGGCGTTACCTTATATATTTAAACAAAAAATTATACAAGAAACATACGTTCTTCTTCTTGTAAAACTATTTGTGGTGCAGCCGGTCGCTGGACAGAACGTCTCACAGCTGTAGTTGTCAATAAACCTGAGGCATTTTGTTCAACGCGCATATCTTGACGTCTTCGTTCAGCTCTATCTTCTGCACGTTCTTCCCATCCACTATCAAAACCAGCATCGGTTTCTGCTGAACTATCTAAAAGAAAATTTTAACAATTAGTGTGACAATTAAGGAACAAAATGATACCATCGTGAAATTCACAATAAGTAAAATGCAAAAGAAAAAGTATTTCAAATAACTCGCCTTCGGATTGCGGTGAATCTGGAGCGACCATATAGCTATACATAAACGTTGCTATAGAAAAAATAAAAAAAATGAAAACTATTGTAAAACAATTATAATTTAATATTATTATAAAAAAAGTGACATACAAGAATAGATCAAAGCGGGAAATATAGGTTCATTTCTTGACTGGGCCGTTTCAACCAAAATCCTCAACGGACCGTTAGGAGTTAAAACTGCAATTAAATCTAAACATGGAAAAAACTTTTCACAAAAATTTCACAAAAAAAATACTTGAAAATGTCTGGGAAAAGAGCAGAATTTTCACCCCATATAGATATGACAGCTAATACAACCCACGTAGTCCACTCGGGTAAATATTTTATGAAAACTAATGCCATCAAAGCTGCAACAAAAATGAGATATGCCTGTTGCAGGCGCAGAGGCCCTTTCCAATGTATGCATATCATACCCATGACGCCAAAGTTCCACATTGCTAGACACAAAGTTATATAGTCCATAGGAACGTTGTAAGCTTTCAAGATGACTCTTTTTGAATAAAAATTATTGTGAAAAAAATCATAAAATTCTATTAGTGAAAAGTTATAAAATTTCATCAACTTACTCCAAATAAAGATATGCAAATATAAAAAGCAACATAAGAGAAGACATTATTAGCCATCCGTGTACGATTTTGTAACAGTTGTACTTATATAATAATATTAGAACGATCGTCATCACAATAATGACGGCCATAAGGATCAGAGAGTTGGCGACGGCGTTCCAAACTTTGGTACCAGTATAAGGACTGTCCTCGTGAAACGGAGTATACAATCTGAAAAATACATCAACCGGTGAGATTAATTACTCCACAATGATAAATCAGGAATTTCAACTTACAAATAAACATCTTTAGTTGTATAAAAGGTTACAGAACGGATTGTGGCTACGACCACGAGCATGCAAAGAGATACAGGTACGAAAAGTTTGATGACATGCTTGGCTCCATATTTAAGTTCTTCTTCCTGTTCTTCGTAAACTTGTCCTCTGTCTTCGGCTCTGGGTCGATCTCTGCGTTCGTTCGAGGGGCGAACCACCGATACGTTCGGAACGGCATCGGCCGACCCTCCGTCGGTCTGCACATACACAAAATTAATTTTAGTTAAATATACAGCGTACGGCATTCTTTGTTTGATATTAAAAGTGTGAATAAGAAATATTTGCCCCGTAAGTATTCTTGCGAGGATTAACGTTGGCGTTGGCGTTCGCAACGCTGGAATTGGGGCGCTGCCTGTGATGGTCACCGACGTGGGCGTCCATCAGACCGGTCACTTCGGACGCTCCTCGCCCGCTACTCTCGCTACTGTTACTGCTGCACTCTGCTGCTTCGCCGACCCTCATTCATTCGACTTGCTCGCTGCTACTCGCTTCTACTGCTACTGCTACTGCTACTACCGCTACTCTACTCGAACGTCAAACGTCAAACGCCCAACGACAAACGTCAAACGTCAACTGTCAACCACTGCCGCTCTTCACGACACACGACACACGGTACGGTAACTGATTAACTATTCATTTTTCCTACGACATACTAATGTTTTGTAACGGTTGCGGAAAAAAATTCACACTGCTCAGAAGCGAGGTGAGGTCTAGTTAATTCTCTTCTCTTGTGTGTCGTGTACAATTTTCCTTGTGTCTTTGTCTATTCTTATATACTGTGCTGTATACCTGGATCGATTCCCTCACTAAACTGATTGTGAGACTATCTTTTGATTATACTTTTTTTTTTTTAATAGCATGGATGTCCTGGATGCGGATTCACTTTCTGCAAAAAGTGTTTAAACGACAAAATTTATATACAAAAACTCAATAAAGATAAAAAGATGTGGCTTTTTCGTATGTACTTATTTCTTTTTGCGACTGGGTTTCACGTGTTCCTGATACATCGGTATAATATATGTACTTAAGTATATACTTTTTTATTTCAGGCGTGTTTCAAATGTAAAATGTCGCAAAATCCTAAAGATACATCAGACCCGCCCACGTTTGAACCACCAAAGGCTTATTTACGGTCACTCACAATAAGATATTATTTTTTTTATATAACTCATCTGCCAGCAAAACATCTTAATAGTTTTCGGTTTATACTTACAGAAGAATAGAAAGTTTGGACAATCCGTCTAGACCACCGATTACAGTTTACCAATCAAATACCAAAATGCAGCAACTTAAACGAGGCTTATCCGAAGCCGACCAAGAAATCGCCGATCGTTTGGAAAAATTAAGAGAAGACAGGAAGCAAGGTCCAATCCCATCAGACACGGAAATTAGAGATAGACTGGCAAAACTCCGCGATGAATCATCTTCTGGCACTGCACCAAAGGTATAACTATCTCTGTCGTTACAAAACCAAATAATTTTTAAATTTGACATTTTAAGTTTCGAAAAAGGTTTGTTGTGTTTAATAATCTATATTTTCAATTTACAGACTCATTGAGGGCTCAAAATATTTATTTTGCAACATTTTTGTATTTATTAAAAAATTAAATTATATTATATTAGCATATTTTTTAAATTTTTTTGTAAAAATACACTGCTTCGTACCATGTAAGCTTGATATATTAAAAATCGACACAAATAAATAAAAATTTCACTTCTAATGTATTTCTTGTTTTTTTTTTGTAAATTTTCCTTTTACAAATTACATTTTTCATTACAAAAATTTGTTTGCATGTAACATAAAAATGTATGAATGATTGATCTAAATGTTTGAATTGATTATTTTCATGTATTAATAAAGAAATATTAATTTTCAGTCAAATTTGCCAAAACTCGATACTAGGAGTGACCAACAGAAATGTGACGATCTTTTAAATCAATATCTTGAAGAGTGTGAAATTGAAAGTAAAAAAGTAACTGTTGATAAAGATATAAGGGAAAGATTAGATAAACTCAAAGATACGTCTACGTCTAAGGGATCTTCCGAAGAGATAAAAACTTTATCAGATAGAGAAATGGTTATGCGTGTTATCCAAGAGGTAAAATCATTAAATATGTATAAACAAATTGAATATAAATAAATATATTTACAAATTTATCAAATACAATTAAATCAATTTTCATTTCAGGCAATGTTAAGTAATAGTGATGATGAAATATCTGATAATCCATCTTTACATGAAAAATCCTCAGACGAAATTGAATCTTCAAATGATGATACGTCTGACGATGATTTGTGATTTTGTTCTAAATTAAAAACCTGGAAGCGTTGCATTGTTACTGCTTAATTTTCAACTTTAAATAAAAAATAAAAAAAATTACAAATTTCAAAATCTTTTATTTTTTTTAGAAAATTCAGATTTATAAAGGTTAATATTATCTAGTATAATTGGTATTTCTCTTGCTATGTCTTCATCACTTATTTGAAAGTTATGATCAGCCCAATAATTTTTCAGACCATTAATGACAACGCTATAAAGCTTGGGAATAGTGACACCATTTTTATTTAGCGTAGAAACCTCAACACGCGGAAATATTGGAATTACCCATTGATTGAAGTCTTTCAAAATTTTATCATCGTTCCTATATTTCAATACTTCTGCTACATATTCGCGAACAGTACGCTCTTTGATTTTCGAATTAATCACAAGTTTTTGGTATGGTCTGAAAATCAAAAGTATACATTTGTATTTTTGCTCTAGTATTAATCAATAAAAATAAAAATTTAAATGCTCATACAATAAAGGGTCATCACATAACTTGTTATCTCTATGATTGACTATAAAATAAGCAAGGTCTCTGTCATATGTTGATAATTTCAATCTATCATTTAAATTTGTCACATCATCTATGTTATTGAGTAGACTAGCTAAAAGAGTCATAGGTTGATATGTGAATTTATCCTTATTTATCCATATTTTATCTAATTCTGCAAGATTCATATTATGGGATAAACCTGAAAATAATAAAAATATTTATATTATCAGAAATACTATGTTAACTCTTATATTTTGTAAAAATCAGAATTTATTTCATAACTCAGAACTAATTGTTTTATGTCACTTATATATGTTTATAAATCATGGTTACCTATATATTTCCCAATATCTGTTTCTAGCATAGTTTTTAATAAATCACCAGCAAAATTTCCTGAAAGTATCTTTTTTAATTCAACCCAAATACGCTCGCCAGATACTCTTTGTAATCCCGATGCATTGTTTTTAATACATTCTAAGATTTTTTCATCGTGATTATTTGGATTTTCAGCTATTCTACCGTAAAATCTATAAAATCAAACAGATATGTGAGTTTAGTCAAAAATTTTCAACCTCACTCATAAATCATTAGAAATTAAGGCATAATGTGATAATCTGATAATGTAAAGTGAAAAACATATATTACAGTTTAATAGTGTGATCTTTTAAAAATAAATGGTTCAAATGTTAAACGAAACTAGAGCCTGCCACATAGTTAAAGGCAGCAATAATAAAAAGTTCAAAATATGCTGATACGAGTTGAGAAAAAATTCCAGTTAAGTAATTGTGCAATAAGTCAGTTGTCTCATTTGCTTGAAATAACTCTCGTCCATAAAGTGTATGATTTAACTGTTCACATGCATATAAATTTCATACTTTTAGTATTCAAATAATCAAAATATAGCTTAATAACAATTTTAAAATCATTATAAAACGAAATTTTGAACAAATAATAAGAGACTTGTAAAAAAAATTGTCCCTGCCATATAATGTTTAACGTAACAAATTCAATTAACCTAAAATATCTTAGAATCCTTAGGTAATCCTCTTGTATTCTAGTTTCTGCATTTCCAACAAACGATATTTTTTTTTCTTTTAAATCGTCATATCCATAAAAATAATCGTAAACGCTACCATCGAAACCTATAATTTGTGATTTAATTAAATTAATTAAATTTTGTACATAATGTTTGAAAACACTTTTTTTTACCAAGAAACATAGAGTTAATTGTAAGATCTCTTCTGTTGGCGTCCAGCCGCCAATCAGAAGTAAATTCTACTTGTGCATGACGACCGTCTGTCACAACATCAATTCTGAGAGTAGTCACTTCGAAGTTTTCTTTGTCGTTAATTCTGGGAGTTATGGTGCCATGTTTTTCACCGTTGGAATTTATCATACGTACATTTTCTTTCATAAACATTTCCTTCATTTGTTGAGGTGTTGCTATTGTGGCGAAATCTAGATCTTTCGGTTGAATTCCCATAAGCAAGTCCCTAAACATATAATATAATAAGTATAAATAATAAGAGACACGAAATACATTTCGAGGTATACATATATGTATAATAAGAAACTTACCTCACCGGTCCTCCTGCAAGACGTATTTCATAACCGTACTTATCGAATATCTCTTTCAAATTACATACTTCTTCAGAAAAAATTGATCTAAATTCTTTAGTATCCAACTTTAAAACGAGAGGATTTTCTCGAGACCTAGTATAATCCATTATGTATTTCACCTTTTCATTTGCATTAGAAAACTTTCTCTGTAATGATTTAGACAAAACTTAAAATGAAATTTGACTAATATTTCCAGGTATGTCTTAAAGTAAGTATTATTGTTTAAATTTTTAACTGAACATGAAAATATAACGCAAAATATTTCTTACTATGAAATTATAATTGCTATGAAAATATATATTTTTGGAATATTTATAGAATAGCAGGCGTATATTCATAACTATAACATTGCTTTGCGAAGATTAAAAAAGAAAAAAAAGATTGAAACTACAAACGTCATCGATCAACTAATCGTGAGGTTATATGTCTACGTCCAAAATAGCGTTTTATCCGACCATAAAACCGATGACTATAAAAATAATAAATATGTATCTATTTTCATACCATTTATCCAAGTGTATCAAAAAACCCACAAATTGCAAAAAGAAAATAGAATACAAAAATATAAAAAAGGAAAGATTTTCTTTTGACATAAGATGACATGGGTTGTAAAATGTTGTTTTGTGATCATGTATGTTAGAACATAAACGTCAAACGTGTCTATTAGTGCAAGATGGATCGTCGACTTTCTTTGCGTCGGGCTGATATTTCCTTGAACAACTTCAATAATGTAGCCTTTCCACATTTAATAGATTTGCTGCAAAAACACAAACACAACATACGCAAAGTAAGTATGCTCTTTTTATTTACGCACTAATGTTCTATTTTTAATACAGGGGTGATACCGATTGAAAATGCTGTAATTTTGTCAATTTTTATTTGAAAAAATCTTATTTTTCAATGTACCCACCTTTAGCGCGGATAATAGTATCGAGTCTGTCCGAAAAGGATTCACACATGTGATTTGATGGTATTTTGTCCCATTCTCGGTGAAGAGCAATCTTTAAGGCGTCAACCGTCTCAAATTTTTTAGTTGATACTTTGGCCTTCAGAATGGACTGTATGGAAAAGTCCATTAGGTTTAAGTCCGGGGAATATGGTGGCCATTGTTGTGAAGAAATGAAGCTGGGAACTTATTCTTGTAAAAAACGTTGGGTTTCACGGGCTTTATGGGATTGTGTCGAGTCTTGTTGAAACGTCCGATGGTTTCTACCGAATGATTTACGTGCCCAAGATAACAAGCATCGTTTATAATCTTTTCGCAGTAGATTTTTTGATTTACCTTTACGCCCTGTTCAATGAAAACGAGCTGTGAACGTTCTGTGGCAGTTACTGCGGTCTTAACTATCACTTTTTCAGAGCAATTTGCTAGTCTAAATTTTCTTTTGATTTGCACTGTAACCGTCCACGATAGTTTTGTTTGTTTGCATATTGCTGAACCGTAAAAATTTTTTCATCAGAAAAGACCAAATTTTCAAGCTCGCTACCAACGTGCAAGTGTTTTATCACCTTTGCTCTTGCTAGGCAAACTGCCTTTTGTGCAGGTGTTAAATCTTGCACTTTTTGTATTTTGTAGGGCTTAAATCGTAGTTTATTTTTTAATATGCGCCCCATGCTACGAGCAGACACATTGAGATTTTTCATCAATTGAACTGCGCTTTTTCGTGGATTACATTGAATTCTGGCCTTTCACCTTTCGAACCATTTCTGTCGATGTTGCTGTTTTTAGATGTCCACCTCCATGGCGTTTTTGGATGCTGCTAGTATCATTGTAATGTATAATGGTCTGATACATAAACATTTTGTTCATATGTAAATATCGTAGCGCATTAGCAATGGCTGGTTGCAATTTTCCAGCCAAATACAGAGCAATAACACTTGCGTTTAAATTCCGTATCGATAACTTTTTTTAACTGCAACGTAAAACAATAAGTTTCCGTAAACATATATCTATCTTATGTCGAAATATGAGCACGATGTCATTAGCTGTTTGGTTGTAACAGCAGCGCGAAGTTGGTAACAGTCTGAGCGCTCACTCATGTATATGTCGTATGTATTATACGTATTTCATTTTTGCAAACTTATACTTACGAAGATGAAACACAAACAAACAGAATTATAATCCTAAATTTATCGCTTTCAGTTCTCAGCGACGGGAAATTTAGAACGAGTCAAAAATGAACAGATTAATGCTACCCGAATTATTATACAACTTAGGAATTTAGTAGAAGAAATGGACCTTTTAAGACAGCAAATTATTGAAAAGGATTTAGAAAAATTTGATCGAATAACTGAAAAATCGAGAAATATGACTGATTGTGCTATTCAAGAGTATATGGGTAATATTATATTATTTTTTATTTCTACTTTGAGATCCTACTTACAAGGGGAAGCTACGACCTCGGGAATCAACTTCGATATGGGATATTTTTTTTTCGATAGATCACCTCTATTGATTTGATATGACAAAGTATAAGCGCGCACCACCGGGCCAATTTAATTATAAACGACTTTAAAGTTTCGATACACCCAGTAAGTGCAACTAGATGCCGTCTCGATATGTGGCGTAAGGTCTAAATCGCCGAATCAATGCCACGTAACCACTACCACGAACCGCGTAAGCACGTACTATGGAGAGGGAGTTTTCGACGTCTGCCGTAAAAAAAATCGTTTCTTGATATCGGATTCGATTTCCGATGAAAGCGATCTTTTTTTTCCTCACAAAAATTACGCTTTTTCAAGCTTTTTTTTATTTTACAGGGAATATTAATTGAAATAAAACACGAGTATAGTTTTAATACCTTTTGTCAAAAAACACTGTTTTTTCAAATAATCGTAAAATGTTTCAAAAAATAAATTATCAAGCTTTTTCATGTTTGTTTATTTGTTTTAATTACGGAATCTTTTCAAAAACTTCAATAGTTATATCAATTTTTCATACAATGCTAGCCGTGTGTATACTTCAAATTTTTGATGGTTTTTTTACATTCCAAAACTTTCGAACGTACAATATTTCGAAAGTTTTGGAATGTAAAAAAACCATCGAAAATTTGAAGTATACACACGGCTAGCATTGTATGAAAAATTGATATAACTATTGAAGTTTTTGAAAAGATTCCGTAATTAAAACAAATAAACAAACATGAAAAAGCTTGATAATTTATTTTTTGAAACATTTTACGATTATTTGAAAAAACAGTGTTTTTTGACAAAAGGTATTAAAACTATCATCATCATCATCATTAGCAGCCTATAAGTTATCCACTGCAGGACAAGGCCTTACCAGACAAATGCGGCAGTCTAGGCTATACCTCACCGCGCTAGCCCAAGTCGTATTTCGGTGAGGGACATGTACCATAAGAACCAGTCCGCCCATGCCAGCGAAGGAGGTTCTCAGACCAACGATACGCGTGTCTATGTGCTAGACTCTGTGGTCGCTGTCTTCTGAGCGGATCGCAATGACCACCAGCGGGACAGGCGAGTTAGAGACTAAGCAGACTGCGCCCTCGCTGCCCACTTTGCGATCGTAATGATCACCAGTTTGATAGACGAGGCGAGACCGTTGGTCCTACATGGTTCGGACCTCGGTAGAACACACGTCATTGGTCTTTACCATTACCAAAGAGATTAAAACTATACTCGTGTTTTATTTCAATTAATATTCCCTGTAAAATAAAAAAAAGCTTGAAAAAGCGTAATTTTTGTGAGGAAAAAAAAGATCGCTTTCATCGGAAATCGAATCCAATATCAAGAAACGATTTTTTTTACGGCAGACGTCGAAAACTCCCTCTCCATAGTACGTGCTTACGCGGTTCGTGGTAGTGGTTACGTGGCATTGATTCGGCGATTTAGACCTTACGCCACATATCGAGACGGCATCTAGTTGCACTTACTGGGTGTATCGAAACTTTAAAGTCGTTTATAATTAAATTGGCCCGGTGGTGCGCGCTTATACTTTGTCATATCAAATCAATAGAGGTGATCTATCGAAAAAAAAATATCCCATATCGAAGTTGATTCCCGAGGTCGTAGCTTCCCCTTGTTAAATATTTTTTTGTTAAATGCTGATATTGATCCGTTTATAGGTAAAATTCATTTTATCCTTTTAATATTTCGTTAGGATCGATTGAAATTCGAAACTTTTATTGTGTAATATAAATTTAATATTTAATATAAAAAATTGATTTGCAATAATTCATTACACTCTTGTTAGTGTGTATTTTAATACTTTCATTTTTTTTGCATTTACCAATATTATTTTTATTTATATTCGTTTATAATTTTTTTTATTTTTAGCTATGACATACAAAGATGAAAGCACAAATTGTTCTAGTCTTTCGAGTGGTTACTCTTCACGTTCTTCTACGATGTGTAATAAACCATGCCACGATAAAGAACCGAGTTCTTCGAAAAATGACGAATTTTCCAATTCGATATTGAACGATTTTCAATTAATGGAAAATGACATACAACAAAAAGAAGATTGTTTGAAATCGTGGGAAAATTTGCAAGAAGAAGTTCAAGACTTACACGAATTATTTGTGAAGTTTGAAGAAATTATAAATGTTCAAGCAGAACCAGTAAGCATCGTTGAACAGAACATAGAAACAGCATCGGAAAATGTCAGTGGAGGTTTAACATTTTTGAGAAAAGCAGAAAGATTCAAAACGGCTTGGTATCCTTTAGCTGGCGCCGTGATTGGTGGCTGTGTTGCTGGCCCTATAGGATTAATAACGGGCTTAAAAATAGGAGGTCTCGTCGTTCTGAGTGGAACTGCTGTAGGATTCACAGGAGGCAAAATATTAAAACACAAAAAAGAATCTGATTTTCATACTACTGATATTGTACCGGCATTACCTTCTGAAAAAAAACACACTTAGTTTTCCCTCATGTATACTGTAACATATTATTTCTACTTTTATATTTATTGTATGATTTTTTCTTTATTCTCAATTTATTGTATTCCTAAAAAAATTTATGTATATATTTAAAATTTTGAAAATCCAGCATTATTTATAAGTTGCTTGAAAGATAAACTATCTTACCCTTGTACACTGGGTTCTCTTTTTATGCGGTAGATGCGTTCCGTTCCGCATAAAAAAAATCGCATAAAAAAAGATATGATTTTACATAGAAAAAGTGAAACTGCAATATAAAATATACCTAAAATCGCATTAAAAAAATGTATTTCTATTAACAATGTACTCTTAGTTAAGTTATTACATTTTACATACATTTGTACGTTCATATAGTCCATAAAAAAATATTAAAAAAAATATTGTATTTAAAAAAAACCGCATAACTCTGAATTCGCATAAAAAGAGAACCTAGTGTAGTTCGATCTATTGATCTATTTAATATACTTACATATCAAAAAAAAAATTAAAATAAGTGAAAATAAAATAAATGCGATTCAAAAGAAATGAAAAAAATCTTACTTATATATTAAACGTCCCTTATGGGTACGAGGTTGGCTCTCGGATATCCCCAATATTTAATGGGGAAACTTTGTCCTGCAGTGGATATACTATGGGTTGATATTTACGATATAGTTAACAAATTTATAGATATTTAAATGAAATTATTTAGAAAAATATAAAATGTATGTATGAACTTTTCTACAATTTATTGGTGCTGAAATAGTAATAAAATAAAACTATTGTGATAAAATGTGAGATGTTATTGCTTCTCTAAAAATTCAAAATAAATTTATTTGACAAATTTTGTCTAGTTTATTCATTTTCTTTCCTCTATGTACATAGTGCTTGAGGATCCCATTACTAGTGATGTGCCAGCAGGAAAAAACCTGGTTTATTCCCGGAATAAACTGGGTTTTTTCTCCAGGAATTTCGAGCCACGGAAATTTTGGGTAAATAAATCTGTGATATAAGTATATCACAGATATTCAAAACAGCAAATAATGTAATAAAATACGTGAAGAAGTCATAAATTATATTTTTTAAGTATATTGATAACAAAGCAAAATCATAAACTAGGATTTAAATCATCCACCCTTAAGCTTCCTTTGTCAACAAGGTGGAACAGTATTATTGACATGATTCAAAGTTTAATAAACGGCAAAGAATCCTTACAGGGAACTGTATTACAAGAAGATTTCATTAATGATTCCAATATACGGAAAACTGTATTGGATGAAGAATTCTGGGACCATCTGCGAATAATTTCAGTTGTATTGAAACCAATTGCAATCAGCACTACTATTATAATAGAATCCAATATACAGCCGACGTCCCTTCAGACTTCATCTTTCTTTCAGACGAATTTGTCTAGTGCAAATTTATTGGAGGATAATCGATTAGATGTTTAATCCCATAGATGGATAATCGATTAGATGTTTGTGAAGACCTGAAAAGGAGTGAATTCATATTTATTTTTAACGAAACAAGGATTACACAATTTACACAGTATCTGCTATCTGATACTTTATTTGAATGGTATATTCAATAAAATTAATAGATAAGTATACATATGTATATTGTTATAACCCAATCAGTATTATGAAAGATGTGATGAAGTGAGATCGCTACATAAACTCGGCCAGATATGAGTATAAACATCTTGTCCGTTCCTCGTCTCCCACATTCATTAGATCGTTACAGGATTCGTTCTAGTCCATCATTTTGAAGATGTCTGTTAACGCAAAAAATTGAAAGCCAGGCTTCATGCTTTCCGGCGGAATGTCGATCACCAAACACTCGATAGTTTCTCGACAAATACCAACAACCATGAAAATCCATTGTCGTTGTCGTTTTTCCGATGAGCAAAAATACTCCTTTCTCTGGCGATAATGGTGTCTTCTTGTTGAATCGCGTGAACAATTGTTCTCGTTCGACGTAATGAAAACACGATAAACGAAATCTGACAAGTGACATTTGCCAGCTAGTTAGTTTGCGAACGCATCACAGTTGACAGTACGGGGATATGAAACTTTTGGTTTCGGAGCGAGATTTGGCCGTAAATCGTATTCATGAGCTCAAGTTGTCTTTTACCTTTTAGGTAAATGATTTTATCAAAATGATAATAATGATAACATTACTGTGATAACGGGAGATATCCTGTTAACAAGAAATATTACTTTGGTACATACTGACAAAATATTATGGACGTATAGTATTACGTGTAACGTGAAATTTTCTTTTAACACAAAAACGCATTTTGGTGCTTTCAGTTTTGTGTTAAACGTTTTTCAGTTTGATTTGAAAATTTGAAAATTTTCGAAAGCATTCCCCCAACCGGGATATATTGTAATACCTAAAGTGTAGGTTTTGAGAATAAAATAGATAGATAATGATGTGGTGTGGCCACACCGTAATTAGGAGCCGTCTCGCCGTCGACTCGTCTCGCCGGGAGCGGAGAAGGAAAACAATAGTAGTGAATATCAAATGGTTCTGGCGGTATTGGAAAGCAGCAGCATCGGCGGGGGCACGAATGCTAGCGCTGCGCCCTCCGAGGGCATTTTGCACGCCCAACCTCTCACTACTGCCTATGTCAACCAAACGCCTGTCGGTCAGGGCACTCTATACATTACCGACAAGTTAGTTCGCCGACAAACATACACCTTTTTTTATTTATCTGTATATTCGAATTGTTTCATTACCATATCTATTTCAGAACGTTAACGTGGTTCGAAGAATCCAAAAATATCGGCTTCTCCTTACTGTATCCTTCCATTTCACTTCACGCAATTAGGCGAGAACCCATTGCATCTCTTTACATGACGATAGAACATAAATTAACGTTACCTGGTTAGTTTACGCTGTTTATCTTTTTTTGCATACAATATTTTTATTCGTTCAACCTAAAACGTTCTAATTTCGGCTCTCGTAGAAGCTCTCGCTCCTCCTTTAGAACCTTCAACGCAAAGAGAAGATTCTGGCGAAGAATCTGACGATAATGTAGACGAAGAACAAATAACTGAGCTCATGTTTGCTCCGCTCGACCAAGATGCCCTTCCTAGAATGTATTCTGCCATGTGTGATTGTCAAGCTATGCATCCAGATCCCAACGATAGTTTTTCAGATGAAGGTAAACAACCGAGTCTTTGAGCTTACATTCTTCACAATCAAAATACGTATACCATCTTTTTCATCATCTTCCAGATGATGACATATATGAAGATGCTTCTGAACAGTTGGAGGATGAAGTTTATTCCGAGCAACCTGGAGAAGTATGTACCGATCCGTTTTTACTGATCTTCATTTTATATCCGATCCAAACATTCTGAGCAAAAAAACCTCAACGTTGGGATTATCAATCAAAGTTTCTATGTGTATTTTAAATACATACTTATAACAAAACTGATTTCCATTCATATGTGTACCTTTCAGTATTCAAGACACAACTTTATTTAATTTGTTATTAAAAAAAATCCATATAAGTACTTACATATGATATGGATAATCATTATTATTTTATTTTTTACAGCCCATGGAACCCGTGGATGAAGAAATGGAAAGTCTCCACATTGATTCACACAACGGTCACTCTGCTAACAACGGTTATTTATTTTGATGTATTTGTAATGAAAGTCGTTTGACATAATTTAAACATTTATTAGGTGCTTCTCCGTTTTGTGTCCACTACGTCACACTGCAATTTTGTGCATTCATTGTCTTGTGTTCGCAAATTTGGTAATAAATTTATAGTTGATTGCCCAATGATGACTGACAATCTCAAAACTTTATTCTTATTATATGAATCAGCAATTGAATTCTTGCAGAATTCTCACATTATATCAAGAGTGAAAATGTGTGTAAAAGGATTAAAAATGATAATTTCATTTCATTATTCGAGATCACCCTTGCGGTGATGTATTTGAATATCTTGTATAGAACTCATAGGGATACGAAAAAGGGCATGATTTAACAATTCAAAAATTTCATTTTAAAATATGTGTATTGTTGTAATAAAATACAACAATACACAAACAAACAAACATATATAATACAAACATAAAACGGAAAAATACCATTTATCATACTATTATAAAGAATATAATCTATTTTTTTTTTAATACTAATTTATGCATATGTACATGTTTTTCAAACTTTTTACCTTTGTAGGAAACATGGATTATGATCCAGACCAATTTGCTGACGATTGATGCTGAGAAATTTCTTGCAACAAAATTTTGTGATGCACTGCAAAAATATCATCTACTAAAGCTTTTGATATTGCCGATTTAGAGAGAATCTCACTTTTCTTTGTCAAATTTAACCCTTCACGTTTAAACACTGGCTAATTGTTAAAAAAATCTGTCCCAATTTTTTTTTGAAAACTATTTGTCAGGAGAATTTTTTTTTGTAATATAAATCAAGAGATTGCTTATTGATGTATACTTAAATGACCATTTTTTTTCAAAATACTTCAGTTATCTAAAACGTGAATGAATATTAGAAAATTATGGGCACACATTTGTGATGATAAAAAAATCGATTTTTATGTTTGTAAGTAAACATATTTTATGATTTATGTAATGAACAGATGTCCTAAAAACCAATACGATTTGTTACCACAATGACACAAGAGCATATTCTGTAACGAATTAGTAAATTCAAAAACTGTCACCTTAACATGGAAAAAAACATGTGGCTTTATTATTGTTTAAATAATATTGAGTGAAAAAGGGGTTTAGTATTTATTGAGCAGGACAAGATTTTTTTTTACACAAAAGTACAATATATTTCGAAAACTTTTGGTAATCATCATAGGTTTTTTTTTCAATACATATTGTATATATAATTCCTAATACTAGTTTTAATCCATCTATATTTATATTACTTGTTCATCAATTTTTAATTTTGCCATCCTATAGAATAGTCGAAAATTGTTTGCCGTAGCTATTTCTGGTATTAAAAATTTCCCTATAATGGTAATGATACGCTATGGTCACGATGACCATATAAAATAAAATACCAGGCAAGATTGTTTTGGCATTATATTAAACCAAAACTATTGTATAGAAAAATAAAACTGTTTTATGTAATCAAAGATGGTCCATGCTTGCATCCTTGGATCATAACAAACGATGCATGGATTTGTTTTCAAACTCGTTTATAATGGTCTCTCATTACCATCCATTAATTTGGTTTCTTTTTCAATTTGAATTTAGTAATGTGATTAAATGCGAAGAAAAATAAATTAAAGGAAGACATTTGCAATCCATGTTTACAAAAAAATTATACTAAATGTCAAATTCTACTACTTTATGATTATCAAAACTTTGGTAAATAAAACATGACATTAAGCATTCCTGGTGTATTCATTAAACATCAACAAATTTATCTTTATTTCACAATGTTAAGATTTGTTCAATTTAAATAATTATCATATTAAGTTGAAGATGTTTTTTAATTTTTTAATATTATGGCTAAATGAAATATTATGATTATTTCGATTTCATGTGCAAAACTGAATCTTAATTTTACTCATTTGATAAATCACAGTAATGTAACCTATGTGAAGATTGGGTTTATTTAACTTCCATGTAATTTTTATGTTTTTGAATCAATAAATATAAATTATATCAGGTGATAGCTGTTGTTTATTACACATAGTATTTAATATGTATGTGATCTCATTTTGTAATGTCAATATACAAATTCAACCTTGTTTTGAAGAGATGGTTATGTATTTGTAATCAGGGCCGGCCCTGCTTGTAATTTGTTTCGAGTATTATGGGGTCCAACGTAGATCAAACAAAAAATCTGAAAATTAGTTTAATATGATTTTATAATCAAAATTACTTTTGTTCAAATTACTTGCAATATATTTATATTTAAAATTAAACAATGCTGCTTTCGGACTGTCTGTTTTTGGTCATGAGGCGTATCTGACAATGAGATGTCTAAATGAATATCTTTGTAATAATTATGATGCATTAAGTAAAAAACAAAGCATATCTATAATCAAAATTGCATATATATCCTAGACAGAGCACGTAAGTCTTTTTATAGAATTAGTCGCTTGGCGGGCAGACAGTGGGGCCTTAAATTCGGCCACCTTAAGTGTATGTATGTGGCCATTTTTGTAACTATCGTTTCCTATGCTGTGTCTGTCTGGAGCTGTAAGTTCACCAGAGCCGTTTGCCTTGCGCTTCTCCGAGGCCAACGCGCTCCGTTGATTTTGTTAACAAGATCCTATCGAACCGCGTCTAACTCGGCGTTACCGGCGGTGGCCGGCGTCCTTCCTCTGGATCTTCAGGTTCAGATGAGGGCTGCCGGTTACTGTTTCCGAAACAATATTGAATTAATAGTGGGTAACGTCCCTATCCGAAGAGGAGAAGACGAAACCCTCGAAGAATTTAAAAAACGCACGTTTGAGAAAGCCCTAGATGTCTGGCAGGAGAGATGGGATGTGGTTGTGACTGGTCAGTATACTTACTCTTTCTTTCCGGATATCAGGCGGCGTCTGAGTTACACGTGGGTCATGCCCGATCACTTTGTCTCGCAATATTTGACGGGTCACGGCGCGTTCGCTGCCAAGCTCACGTATTTTGGTTTGCGAAATGACCCTCACTGTGCCTGCGGAGAAATTCAGGACCCGGATCATATCCTGTGGTCCTGTTCTCTGGCAGAAAATGAAAGAAAGGACTTGTTTCCCGACCGTTTGCCAACTTCCAATATAGATTTCGTTTCCTCGAAATTCGCCTTTCGTGCATTCTGCACCTTCGCCAAGAGGGTCAGTTCGCGGAAAGACATATTTCGTTAAATTTTCCTCACCTGGCATTCCGTATGCCCCCCGGAAAGCAGTCCTTCGCGATTGCTTAGTTAAATTAAATGTAGAGTTCCCAATAAATGTAAATGTGGCGCCCGTAGTTTCGCCTAGTGTTGCTGGTACCCAGCTAACATAAGCCAGCTCAGGAAGCTGGCATAGAGTGGGGTGCATGTAACAGGCGGGATGGTGGGTTCTTATCGATGTAATCAAAATTGCAATATACTCATACTTGTTTTTAATTAAAATGATACTTTTTATTTTCTCATATGATAAAAACCGATAGGTCAATAATATTTCAACATTTACGAGTGCTATACAATGGTATGTCTATTATATCTGCCATCCATGAATTCAATTTCTATTAATTATGATATAGGTATTAGAAAAATAAACTTAAAAGAAAGTTATTGAATACATTTTTATTTATCTGTAATTTAAAATTTGAAAAATAATACATAAATAAAAATTATAAATGACAAGCATTATTGTCATAAGATTAAGCATTAATTAAGCTTATATAATATAATATATGAAAAATATAACTAAATATATGATATAAGGCGCTTGAACATTCCCATTGTAATTTTCACATTAAACCAACTTGTTGATTTTCAGCATTATTTAAAGTATTGATCAAATCAAGTAGATAATTCTTTTAGCGTTCAAAAACTATACATGATAGTGTATATTCGATATTACTAAAACTCGTGCTTTGCCATAGATCACTGGTGCTGAAAACTGCCGAAAAAACACCTACATAACCAACACCAACACTAACATAATTACTAAATAAATGTTATTGCAATTCTTTCAATACTTTATAAGTAGTATGAATTTTATACATACTTTACAAATTGCAAAAATTTGAATGTCAATTAAGTAAATTTGACATTTTAGCTGCTAATTGCAAAAACACTTAATCTACAAAATAGGATAAAGGCATATGAATTTTCAAACCCAATTTTGTTTTTACAGCCGGATCTTTACATAAAGAAATTTCAGATAACAATGATTTTTGCATTTTTAAGCCTGTCAAATCATCTTTATAAATTCTTGGCAACAAATTAATAATTACGAGCATTAGTTGTTTACTTTTATTATTACAGCGTAACAATTGTTGAATGAAATGTAACATGAGATATGGACCATCTCCATGATACGTGTTCAGAATAAATTGAAGAGACGATGCAAATACATCAATTATTTCTGTACCATAAGCGGTTGAATAAGATTCCAAATGCTCAACAACACATTCTGAATATTTTCCTATAAACTCAATAATATCAGCAGTTATTATTTCGTTTTCTACCTTAAGTGGTTGTTGTAACAATTTTATAAAAGATAAAGTAAATTGATATACAAGATAAAGTTCAGGCGCTGCTTCAAATGGTATCTGGGACGAAATCATGTTGTATAAATGCGTCAAAAGGGATAATGGATGTACGCAATAATTAAAATTTAAAGTTTCCCTACAAAAACATTTAAGGAATGTATTTATATCAAGTCTATATTCGACAGAATCCCATTTTTGACTCATGAATGTTTTGAAAATCGAGAAAAATTCAGAAATGTGCTTTCTTTGAGTCTCAGCAGATTTCATACTCATTAAATAAGTTATACAAAAATTCGAGAGTGCATCGACATGAGATGCTTTGGAATTTCCCACGCACTGTAAATATTCGTTTATGATATTTGTGCAAAATTCTTCATTCAATATTTCCATATTTCTAGTGGCAGTATAAATCAAGTTTCTCTGATGGTCATCGACAGAAACATTAGATTTCTCTAACATTTTTAGCGTGTTCCAAGCGACAACACAATACTCTGCTATATAATCTGTTTTCACGTTAGGACAATTTCCTAAATATGAATACAGATTTCTATCGCATTCCTGAAAACTTTTATAAAATGTTTTTATCATGCTGAATGCTTCATCTACTATTTTTGAATTCGTTTCTTTTTCAAATATTTTGTGTGTGCGTTGAAATAAAGTATCACGAATAGAACTATTTTTTTCTACTTTCAACATTTCATTATATATAGCCAAACTTTCATTTTTGGAAAAAAGGAAATAGGCTAATCTTATAGAATGTTTTTTGACTGATACTGGTTTCTGTGACAATTCTTTAATAAAAGAAAGAGTTACATTTTCCTGTTTTTTGTAACACATATGCAATATGGAAGGCAACCCAAATTTAAAATAATCGCCTTGAGAAAAATGTGAAATTAAATCGAACGATAAAGGTGGCATGATATATTTGAAATTATTAGCCAATGTTTGTGTTCTCTTATACTCAATACGGACAATAGGGTTTTCAGACACTTCAATTCTAGTTTCCCCAGGTAAGTAATTCATTAAGATTTTCTGTATATCGTTGGTGTCTATTAGAAAAGATAAACAAATTATCAACCTAGCTAATTCTTCTGATAACTCTTCCTCTAGATTTGGTATCCTATTTTGGATATAGTGCACAAAACTAGCACCTAAAGATTTGCTCATGTATGACTTGATTAATGGTAGTGTTTTACTATACTCTTGTAATAATTGTTTAAAAATATTACTCGTGACATAGTCAATGTTGTCATAAATCAGTTTTGCATTATGAATTAAGACATTCTTGAAAATAGTATTATCAAGTCTATGTTTGAAAATAATCTCAGAAAATATTTTTTTTGCGTCAGAATTTTGATTTATGATATATATGAGATCATAATTTTTTAATCCATTTTCATCCCTCTCGTTCATACATAGCGTTAAAGCATTTAAAAGCCAAGGTACCTCTTTTAATGTTGGTATATCTTTATTCTTCTGTGTGTTAGTGAAAGCCTTAAAAACAATTTTGATATTTATCTTCACGTCATCATCTAGAGGTTTGTTTTCGATCAAATTTTGAAACTTTTTCAAAAAAGCGTCAAAAACAATTTTTTCATATTCAGGATATTCAGTTAACAAATTCAAAGTATTCAATTTTTGGTCAATCATTATATCTATAATCGACTCAAATTCCATGTTATTTATTATTCTGAAATGAATCATTTCTTCTAATATTGAAGATAGAAAATGTTGACGATAGTTCTTAACGATCTCATCGTTGTATATCATTATTTTAATCATTTCATATATCACATCCCAGTGCTCAGAAGATAATTTGTGAAGAGTGAACGAAGAATGTAAATATTTTAAGAAATCATAACGCAATCTCTCCAAATCGTTTCGATGTCTTTTGGCGACGTATTTTAACACATTTAGCAAAACTTCAGTGTTTTTGTTTATTTTACAGCAATCTATCATAGATTGTAACAATTTCGATCTTTTGTCTATGTTCGGAGTACTATTATTCAATTCCATCATTCTTTTTATTGCATGATCAATAGACAGGTACTTTAAATAATCTTCATCGGAACTTTTTTCTTGAGACATTTTATTTTTTACCCATTCTGTTCTTATATCACAAGGTAAATATTCTACAAGATTGTAAGGAAGGTGATTATTTTTTATCAAATCTTCATTTTCATAAACCTTGTTATAAATTTTCATCAAGTATTCAATTTTATATTCTGGTTTGAAATGTTTAAAAATCTGTTCCAGATTATATTGGTAGGCAAAATCAGACTTTTTTGAAGGAAAGATATTCATAAAAAATCTATCTCGCTCATCTTCCTTCAATATTTTTAATAATGCAGCTATGTCTAGATAACGATAAAGTTTCAAAGCATTATCGATCACAAATTGTCTGTCATGTTTCAACAATGATAAAGTTGTTCGATAACCTAATGTGAAGGTATGAAATGGTTTGATATTATATATTTCAATGAAATCTTCAGGGTAATCACGAATCATGAATTCAATTGTGTGACTTGAAAATAAATAGGCAAACTCGTTGTTTTTAACATGTTTTTTCATTAAATCAATGATTAGCTTGGGATATTTGTTATATATGTACTTTAATTGCAATTCAGAAATTGTGAATCCTTTGATTTCCAACTCGTTTATAATAAAATTTTCAGAACACACTGGCAACAGTTTTGCTACAAAGTCCCTGCCGTACTTTTCAGCCAGGCTTTTATGAAAATTTTCAGCTAATGTTTGATCTTTCAAAAAGGTGCCCAAATTTGTAATTAATTTGCATCTGGTACTAAATGATGCAAATGGAAATATATTGGTCAAAAAGTATGTTGGGTTCAATAAATCTCGATTATTTATTCCTTCAAAAAACCATTTGCTTTTTAAGGCTTTGCTCACCACTATTTCATCTTCTGATTTGAAAAGTTCACATATAATCGCACCATTCGTGAATCGATTCGCCAGCGCAGCCAAAAATATTTTATCAATTCTATTACCTGACAGAAGAGTACTAATATAATCAGATGTGAAATCTTCAATTTTGAAATTAGATATTAAATTATTAAGATTTTTGTGACGATCCTTGAGAGAAACTCCTTCTAGTTTTTCTTCAATCATTTTTCTGAGGAAAAAGAAAAAAAAACTAAAAACTAAACTAACAAATGTAATTATTAAACATTTAAAGTTCGGAATACATATAGAGCAACTCAATATTACTGAATAAGTAAGTACTTATAATGCAAAAATTAAAAATATGTTCGACAAAACTCGCATTACAGACAAAATATAGGCATGAGTATATATATATATACATATATACTTAATAGATAAACAAAACGATTAGATAAACTATTTTCGTCTATGACTCGCTGCAAGTGCAAATTTCATCAATATAAGTTCATATACTTATACATATAAGATAATAGTATGCGTCAAATACGCAATTCAGAAGTACTTAAATAAACTTACATCTTTTTCGTATTTCTCAACCCCGATTTATATAAAGTGTTAAATAAAAGGCTACGGAAGGAATTGCTTCCCAAAAGAACTAATAAAGTTGCAGCCGTTTGCCGACGAAGCGTTAAAAAACATGATCCATCTCTAATTATAATATCAGAACGCTATCCTTGTCTATTCAGAAGTTGTATTCTAATGCAATTCTACACCACTGTTTTTGAGACAAACTACCTATTATAAGTACATCATGTACTTACATTGTTATTCTAAATTTTACAATCTAAAATACTTAACGTTTGCACAAGATTAGAATAATTATTTTTCGTCAATTAATGATTTGAACTTCTCAAATTATTAATTTCCATTAATCACTAAAGCTAAGCGGTTTATCATACGCTCAATAAACAAATGTATGTTATTTGCAGGGCATCGAATCGTATTTATTTCGTTCCGGTTTACGGCTTACGGTTTTTAATTCACCTCCGACTGATAAATTTTTATACTAATAAAACCGTACACTTACAAAAACTGACTTTTTTCGCTGAACCGAAATAAAACAGATATTTTTCCAGTTATTTCGGCAAAAATTTGGTTTCGGTTCGAAGTCCTCGTTATTTTGTACGAAATAATTTGGTTCTCGACATTTGCTCAAATGTATTGACATTTGAGCAAATGTCGAGAACCAAATTATACGCCATTGGGCGCACACGACGCTAGCCCAAATGACATTGGCGCACATTGACCGAAAAACAACAGTTAATGTTAAGAATGTAAGCAATCTTTTGAAGTAAAATTTCAAATTAAATTTAATAGAAGCTTGAAAAAGGCTGTGGATCGGAGTGCCTAAATTTAATTAACTTGATAGAAGAGCACATATTAGTACATACCTAGGTAAACATTAAGTAATTATTATTATTAATTAGTTTGGTAATTTGTATTTATGTGTTCGAAAAAAGACTCGTTCAGAGCAAATAATAGCATATAACGAAACTCACGATTGTTTGACGAGTAGTATCCATAGCTACCAGAAAAGACAACACACTCGGATCTTCATGGACCACAATGTCGGCTGACAATGAGATAAACTTGGACATTATTAAAGCGACTCAAGATACCCTTGGTCGATTTGTGAAAAAACCTCCTTTAACTGAAAAACTGTTAAAAAAACCACCGTTTCGTTTTTTGCATGATATTATTACAACTGTATTTTTTTTCTATTTCGTGTGATTATAGTATTCTGGTATATACTTACTTATATATGTGCACTCACTACATTTATTGTTTTCAGGTAATCAAAACTACGGGTTTTTTCGATGGACTTTTTACAGCAGACGAACTTATATCAGAAAATGTGAAAGACCGAGAAAAAAAAATTACTTTCTTGCAAAAAGTTATCAATGTTATTAGTGAGTCGATTTGTCGAAGTTAAGAAATCGTCATTTTGTTTTTATTTGTAAAATAATGTAATATAATTTTTTTTAGATATAGTGACAGAATCATCGTTAACAGTTCGACCTTCCAAAATAATATCAGGTCAAGAGCCAGAAAAAACTAATGAATTACTTCAAAAATTAGGGGAAGCTCTTATACAAAACCATAGCAGTACTCAAGCTGTAGACATGGTGCTAACAAAAAATTCGTCTCCAAAACCTAATAAAGCAATTTCGAGAAACAAAAAATTAGATAAGAAAGGTGAAGAAAAAGAAACGAAAAGAAAAATAGACGAGAAACAAACTAAAACTATTCCGAAGACTGAATCTAATGTGAAAAATAAAACCACATTGTCATTGAATGTGAAAAACATTGACGAAAGTAAAAAACTAAATTCTGGAAAAAAATTAAATGAACCTAAACAGAAAATTGTAAAACAAGTTGAAAAAAGTAAAAGTAGAGATATAAAAAGTACTAAAACCGAAAAACAAAATAAAAAAATTGAACCAACAATCATAAAAAAAAGTGACTCTCTATCAGAAATAGATGCAGAGAATAGTGTTGAGAGTTTGAAAATTAGTACAAATGAAGTGCCTGAAATGACTGAAAACTCAAGTAAAATAGTACCACATACTGAATTAGTTGAAATTGAGGACAATCCTAACCAAAATATTCAACATTTTAATACAAATAACATTGCAATAAAATCTCACGAAGACTTTTCAAATGCACATGCAGAAGTCGAAACAGAAAAATATGAAAAGGTTAGTACTGTTTTAGATACTGAATTGGAAAAAAAGGAAGCGGCCGAAATAGAAATAATAAAAAAAGACGATTTGACAAAATCAAACGAACTTTCTGATAATAAAACATTAAGTAATCAAGAAAAAATAACATTAAAAAAACATAAAAATAAAGAAATATCAAGTAATCATAAGAACATTGAAAATAATGACAAAATATTGGCCGACGTTGAAATTGGGAGACCTAGAACATCATTACGGCCACCGAGCGTCAGACCATCATCTTCTAGACCTGGTGCACCTCGATTTAAAGACAGTAATGTGGATATAATCAATAATTCCTCAGATAATATGCCAGTTGCTAAAGTCAATATCATCATAGAAAATTATGAAAATCAACCGGAGGTATTTTTTTTCTTCTTTTAATTTTCAAAATATATTTAAAAATGAAATAAACATCATTTTAGGACGATGACAGTAGTGTGGTTGTTGAACAAACAATATTCGACGAAAACGTTATCGATACAGACTTTTCAAAGTTACAAGTCGAAACTAACGGTGCTACACATGGTCATTTGGTACAGCAAATTCTTGAAACAAAAAAAGAACTAGACGGTGACTCGACTAAAATTGAAATAGTTAGATTTTTACTATCTACAAAAATGTTATATTACATAAAATTTCATAAATATGTATTTAGAAAATATTTATTCTTATCTAAAGGAATGGGAATGGGGTGCACGAAGAGAACGGGAAGCATCATATAAAGAAGTTGAAAATTTGAAAAACGGTCTGCAATCTTTATCGAGAGCAGCAAATCCACTAGGAAAACTTATCGATTATGTTCAGGAAGACGTTGAAATCATGCGTCAGGAATTGTTACACTGGAAAGACGCTCGGCAAGTATCAGCAAACTTGCTAAATCACCAAGAAAGGTTGGTACTATCAAATTTAACTACATATTACTTATTGTCAGTACTTAAAAAACATATAATTTTTATATTTACAGCCTTACAGAAAAACTGATTCAACCACTAGAAGTGAAATTGAAACAGCTAAATGAGAGCATAGCAGATCAAACAGAATTAATTTATACCGTGAAATCGAACATATTTCAAAACGCAAAAAAAATTAGAAAATTAATTGACAAAGATGAATTGAAGAACTGACTATTCAATCACTGAGAACTTCATTTTTCTACTTATAAGTGATGTTTTATTAGAATTCAGCAAGTAGTCTAAAGTGCCTGTCTTTTTCAACCTTTTTTATACAAATTTTGACATTTTATAATAAAAATTTAACTATTAAATAATATTGATATTTTTTAATATTTGCACAATTTGTCACTTCATAGGAAATAGAAAATTTTCAATATTTACAAGTTTGATTCGTTTCTCAACAACTATTTAGTCATACTGTTTCACGTGCCTGTGACGTATTCTCTGGTTGTTTGGAATTGTTGCGAGACAGATACGTTTAGTCTGGAAAAACTAGTATTAATGAGAATTGTTGAGGACGATAGAGGAAGAGCCTCTTTAAGATGGCTCGACCGGATCAGGAATTGGACAGATTTATCTATGATATTGCAAACTGCGATGTATCAAGAGAGCTAAAAGACAATTATGAACCGAAGCATGGAAGAAAATTTATTGGACGATCAAGATCTTTACTCACGAGGAAAAAGAGACTAGAAATATATATAAAATTTAGTATTATTTCTATGTTGAATTATAAATAATATGCAGTGATTTTGACTGGAAAAAAAAATCTTATGACACAAATTTTGTATTTTTTAATAAAATAAATAAACACTCGTTTATTGATAGTTTTTTATTCAGATTACTCGATACATTTTTTTTTTACCATAATTTATTTTATTTTAATAAACAGTGTTAAAATATAATTAACAAACCATAAGTTTTTTTTGAAGACTATAACATTTCCTATATGTACAAAGTAATTAAAATGCAGAAATGTACAGTTCAATGTCAAAATTTTCAACGATCATCGTTTAAACCATATAAATAGCAGAATATATACATTTTGGTAAATTTTATTTCACCTCGTTATATTTCAAAAATTAAATCTAAGAAATTGTTATATTTTTGACTCGTTTACAAATTATAGTTTTCGAAGCGATTAGCTAATTACAAAAAAGAGGGTAAGTTTCGACACGTCTGTCTTTTCGGTATTTTGTTTAGTGGTGCGAAACGATGCTTCTTCATTAGAAATTGGAGAAACAAAACATAAAAAATTTTAGTGTATAAAGTGTAAAAAAGGTCAACATCTTTAGCACACTGTCGAGTTGACGATAGGCTATCGAACGTGTTCATATTACGCGAATAATTTACACAAATTTCGATCGCTTGAACTTGAACGTATCAAACGTCCCACAGTTCCCCGTGCGGCGAAGATATTTGAGAGCGTAGTCGAACGAAATCGTACGGCGATACCGAGAGTCGAATTCGACCTCGGATACGAACGGACCGCAATACACAATCGCGACATTCTTAATTTCTCCTTTTCTTCTTTTTGTCTGAATTCTTGGATTTGACGGGTCGCTTCATCAACCTCTGCTTGACTAATTCAATTTGGGAAACTAGTTTGTGTTGCGATTCTAAGCGGTTGAGGCACGTCTCGCATATCGTCTTCGGAAGGGGATCACTGTGCGATACCTAGACAGAACAAAAAGGTAAACAAACAGTAACGGCATGTCGGTCGACTAACTTGGCCCGTACGGAGTGTTGAGAAGAAAGCGATAGCTGAGGCGTCGGTTGCGTTCTTTCGCTTCTCAATCTACCTACCGTCGAGGCTAATTTAGTCGACTCGTGTGAAAGTGTAAGGCTACCCGCAGACTGCAGAATTTTTGTCGACTTTTTAATCAGTATGGAGACGCATACGATGCGCTCGATACAATTAGGGTTGTCAACTGTTATGTTCAAAAAAAGAGAACATTTATCAAAAAATTGTTTATTTTTAACAATTTTCTTTATAATTGTGCAGGTTATTATTAAAATGGAATAAGTCTTTAACATACCAAAAATACCATTATTTTAAAGGTAATCGTAAATTTCCACCAGTACAGGAAAAATTATGTCTATAAGGCTTACGTAATCATAATGCACACAGCCGCTACTAGGATTTTCAAACCATTCTTCTGGCGCCCCCCTTTAAAACGATTTAATATTTAAATTACAGCCGAAATTTTTTTAATAAACCTACATAAATGTACACAATAGTTAATAATAATAGGAATATGAAAAGTGCGCTTAAAAATTAATTGTTGAATTTAATCATCACCAGTTTCATTGTCAATTTCATCATCTCTGTTGTTATATTTACTACACTGCTAATTTGGTCCAAGAGTTTCTTATTTTCTTTTATTTCTGTATATAAAATATAGTAAATAGAACGTACTGCGTAAAATTATTATCAAAATTTAAAAAAGAGAACATTCTGGGTATATGTAAATAATAAAAAGCTTGAAAAAGAGGGAAAACAAAAGAATTATGTTAAAAAAGAGAACATGTTCTCTTTAAAAGAGACCTGTTGGCAACCCTAGATAGATTGATACACGATAGCTTCCGAACCAAACTATAGGTGAAGTATCAGCCGACTACTAATCGTAAGGCTTGGCGCAAACTCGGCCGATAGTCTGGTCGGGTTCTCGATCGGTATGAAGATGCAGTCTGCGGGTAGGCTGATGGTGTCGATAGGGTGGACTTACGTTGACAGGCAAGTATTTGTTGATCTTTTCCGAGAGGTGCATGGCCCTGCCGGCCTCTCCGTATATGTGGGTGACCACTTTGTGCATTTCGGAGCACAGGCGGCATATGAATCCGGTGAGCATGGCGCGCTCCAGCGACCCCATCTTCTAGCATCTAGTCTAGCCGCTAGCGCACCTGATTCATCACTGACAACTTTGGCCGCAGCCGTCGACCCGCCGGCCAAGAGCGTTTCGCACTTTTCGTTCGCGCCAAATTCGAACAAATGTGCATCGTGTGTGTGAAAAGGATACCAATATTCGGCCCAGTATAATGGTGTCAGTTCGAACAGTATAATTAAGCATTTCGCACAGTAAAGTTGCCAGTAACAAAAAAAAAATTATAAAACATAACTGAAATCAAAATATTCTTAATTTGCATAATATTTCGTATGGAAATCAATTACATTGTGTATATCATAATGACTATTTGTTTAATTACAACAATATATAATCTCGAATTATAATATGTACGGTGGAATAAAAGACGTCTTTCTTTATGAGATAATCTCAAAACATTGTAAAGTAATTGATTTCTTTATAAAATCAGTTACTTGTCATTAGCTTTGACAGGGACTAACTACCAACTAAATAAAATGCTATGCCACGCTATACTTTTGTATAGCATATGGTTCCAAATATAATAATACCAGTGGCGGTTCGTGAAAATTTGTAGTGGAGGGGCTGCAACAATGAAACTGAAAATAGTACACATGTTTTCATGTAAAAAATACGAAAACGTCATCATCAACACATACAAGAATCAAAATATGTATTGCATTTATACACCTATACAAGACGAATATAAGAATCAAAAAAAAAACTTTATACAGGGAGGGCTGCAGCTCCGCAGCCATTAGGATGAGCCGTCACTGAATAATATGTATACTAGCCCACAAAAAAAAATTAAATTACTGTACAT
Source organism: Hydropsyche tenuis (assembly GCA_009617725.1). Taxonomy (NCBI): domain Eukaryota; kingdom Metazoa; phylum Arthropoda; class Insecta; order Trichoptera; family Hydropsychidae; genus Hydropsyche; species Hydropsyche tenuis. The sequence goes on from VTON01000191.1 coordinate 60,691, forward strand.
TGCAATGTTCACTGGGTCTAATGTTTAGTTTTTATAATAAGTTCACTATTAAAATTTGGTAATTTAGTTGGGAATTTGACGTTTGATATATACTGTGAATTTGTAATGTAAATACTGTGACCAATATATTGTCCTGTGTGAAAAGGCAAAGTGTGCGTATTGTGTATGTGACAACAATGGTGGCCGCGGCGAGCGCGTTTGACGTTTAGTCCGCGTTCGTTGGGCGATCGGCGTTCGACGATGTGCGAAGTGTGCTCGGAGTTTTCGCATCTGCTGGTCACGTGTAAGCAGTATACATATATGAATGACGTTAGTCGTTAGCGAGCAGTAAGTGACGTTAGTGTGTTTTCAGACGAGGCGCGGCTCACCGCCGACGCCACCCAGTATCCCACCCTCAGGAAGTCTGAGGTGGAAGTGGTGCTCGCCTACATACTCTCCTGGCCTCAAAGGTGCACTCTCTTTCTCTCTCACATACTCCCGTACGCCCCACACTCACCCGCTTCCTTTTCAGGCAGTGCATGTGCTGCTACAGAGACATCAAGAACTTCGAAAGATTCAATCTCGTGGTCCAGAGCGTTCTGTACTTGTCCGTGTGCCAGCTGAAAGCTCTCAAGAATGACCTGTCCGCTGTAGAGAGCAAGAATGCACCCGTCGACGGAAATGCGGCCGACCGAAAGCCGGCCGAGAGCAAAGAAGCGGCCGGGCCGTCGGAAAGCGAGGAGAATGCCCCTCCTGAAGACAACAACGAAAACTCGGCTGATAGTCTAGCGAGCGAGGGCTCCGACGACGAGGTCTGGTCCGTTCAACAGAAAGAAAAGTTGATGCATATTGTGTCGAAAATATTCCTGCTCAACTTTCCCCTGTACATCGCCTGCAAACACTCTTCTTTCAGTCGGCTGGACGATCTGTCTCCGCAAGAAATATCTAGTCTTAGTTGTTTTTGTGACTTGCACGACACGGAAATACCCGTCTATCTCCTGCGCAATGTGAATCTGTTTTGTAAGACTGGCGGCATTTGCGCGATGACTGCCGTCTTCGAATGCGCCACCCCGGACAATCTGCCGGTTTCGATGGCTCATTCGATCGTCGCCGCCGTGGGTGACATTAAGTTGTGGCTAAATTATAGGGCCGTGACCCAATTTTTTCTCCCTTTGAGAAGCAAAGTTCTTAAATATATGTGTAATTTAGATGACAAAGATTTGAGATTGGCCGGAGTCAAAACGATGGCGGGTAAATAAAATTCAAACTAAACTTAAACGATAGGCGATGTTTCACATTTTGTTATTTCTTCGTTTTAATTTTTTTTTCTAGATTTTATGTGGGGCGCAGTAAAAGATCCGTTGGACACTCCTTTGACTTTCGACAGTGACGGCTTGGATTTAGCGTTCAAATATTTTAATAGTACAACTTTAACTATGCGTTTAGCAGGTATTACCCAAATAAACACCCAAATTTCTTTATTCAACGATATATGCAGTAGCGAACCGGTCCCAGAAACTGAACCCGTAGGCCAGCAATTAGCTCAATGGCTTTGTACAAATCAAATTATGCAGCATTTGTTCGGACCAAATCTACACGTAGAGGTATCCTATTGTTTTTCAATTTTATTGAAATCAAATTAAATACTAAAGTATTAAAATAACTTTCATATTTCAGGTTATCAAACAAGCTCTCGTAATTTTGAAGTTTTTAGCTAACGAAAATAGAATTTCAAACGAACACATAGATTTAATATGGCAGGCTGCTCAGTTGAAACATTGTAGCAAACAAGTATATGATTTATTACTTGGTTTTATAAAACATCTAGCTCCGGGACCTTGTTCTCATTTGTATCAACTATTATGTACTTTGCCTCCGAGAGAACATAGTGAACAAGTAAACATTATCGTTTTACATACAAAGAAACGGCGATTTTAAACCGACTGAGTGACAATTTTATTATTATTTTAGAGTCTTTATTTAGCGTCAGCTTTGATGAGAGTCATGTGGTCTAGAAGTTCACAAGCTGCTACAGTTCTCGTCAGCAACAGTGGTATTTCAGAAACATGTTCGTTGCAGCCGTCTGTTACAACACATACACCTTCGTGTTCTTTGATACATCGTGATTCTTCTTCTGAAGCTAGTGTCAGCATGGATCCTACCAATTCTGATGATGATCCCGTGAGTGCAAATAAAACATAATATAGCGAAACTCCATTTTTATGTAGCATTTTTTCCCACTATTTGTGTTCTATTTTTTTAGTCTTGCTTCATTTTATGTGTTTACAATTTTACAGGATAAAACTCTCTAAATCTTCTAAAGTATATATTTTTCCTTTAATAAAGTCGGTAAAAACTGTAAAAATGGTGTTTCACTGTATATAATATTTCCTCTAAAAACATTTTGATTCTTCATTATTTTTATAGTGTGAAGAATTGAGTACTTCAGGAGAAGAAGCTGGTCCAACACCCAGGAAACAAATAAAGCAAAATGTGAATTCGGGTATGTTATTTAATATAAATATTATAATCTTAAATAATGTGCACTATTTAGTAATTTATTTTAATTTTCAATAACATTCCAAACAGCTGATCAAAAATGGTCACAAGATAATGTTCGACCTAAAGAAAACGAAGTTTCTAAGAATAAACAAAAGTATGTGTTGTATGCAATAAATATAATAAAATGATATCTTTGTAATGGAAATTTATTTTGATTCATATAATTACAGACGAACTAGAAACGATGGAGCAAGTTCAGGCAGTGCGAGTAGCGCTGAAGACCTCCGTCATCCTCCGAAAAAGAAACTTTTGAGGAAGAAGAAGAATTTATGTCGTGATTTATTTGGTGAGCAAATATTTCAAGTTTTTCTTTGTCTCATAAATAACGTTATTAATTTGTTTACTTTGTAATCATAAAATAATATTGTTTTCTAATCATGTCGTATAAAATAAATCCATTTCACAGTCAAAATATTTATTATGTTTATCAATCTTTTCAGCTAACATAACTAAAGTAGAATTAGGTGAATTAATCGAATCCATATCTGATGCAGAGGAAACGTCGGGGAGCGAACCAGAAGTGTGCCGAATGGCTAAAAATGTTTCTATTAGAAATAGAACTTCTAATAGAGAAAATGTAGATTCTGCTATAGTTCTTCTCAAACAAAACAACCGATCTCCAGAAAGAGTATGTGCTCAGAATGTAATGCATGAATGTCCCACTTTATGTGATAGCATGGATGACAGGTAAACATTTTATTCATATTTTAAATTTGGGTTTATTTATTTACTAAATCTCATTTATATTCTAACAAAACTGGCACAGGCAATTAATGGAGCTTTTGAGTGGAGACGATGGGGAGGCGAGTATATCTTCAGCGATGACCAACAAATCTGAAAAAAATATGGCCGATTTTGATGGAGATGAGTCTGGTTGTGAAGAAGAATTAGCTAGATTAGCAGCTCAGGTATTTTTTAATATAAGAGGACCTATTTATAAAACTACCAACAGTGTTGTTATTATTTTTTTTTAATTTTAGGCGCAATGTATGGGTGGCTATCGTGTGAGTGCTGGTATAAATTCTATTATGGAACCCACTTATTCGGGATTAGAATTACGTGGTGTTCAACCGGATACTTTATGCGCGCGTGGTCATTCGATTGGCATTACAGAATGTATTACCTCTAACACGGACCATCACCGAGAACATGATATACATGGTTCTCATTTTAATCTTAAACTTAAGGATGTCTGTAAACCAGGGAATACACTTTTGTGGGATCTTCTACAAGATCAAAATATTGTAAGAACTTTAAGCAAATTGTTAGATTTGATTTGATTTGTGAGAATATACATTTTTTTCTTCTTTTTATTCACAGAAACAACTCGGCGAGGGCTTAGCTCTTGAAGCAGAAAAAGCTCTATACACATTATTAGGATATAATACTGATAAAATTATACGTTTCAAATTTATTGAAGCATGCTTAGAAAACTTGGCTAATCATACGTTTGTTCTATTCATATTATTGTTATTTGATACACATTTGCAATTTCTTATTGATCATTTTATTATCTTGATATTTTTAGATCTGTTGCTGTATCGTTACGCTTATTGCCTAAATTGTTTTCTTCTTTTCAAATGCGTGGAGTCGATATGCATCAAGTATACTTAGTTTTAATGTTATTAAATTGTCGTTTTGTTGTTTTTTTATCTTTCAATTTTAACGTTTTCAGGTTGTCCTATGGGCTGAAAGAGAACATAAAATGATGGAATTATTTTTTAATGATTTAAAACACTATATTTCTAATTATTCTTTAAATGCTCCCAAATTCTCAATAGATCATGTGTCGAATACACTTATACAAACCAACATTTTACTTGCACAAACTGGTTTAATCTCACCACTTTTTTCTCATATAACAGAAATCACTGTTAGGTTGCAATTTTTGACAACAATTTTTTCACCTATGGGGTCTCCATCCAATTTCAGGTACAGAACTTTCGTTGAATTTACTTATTGTATTTTTCATAAACTTTCACAACAAAATAATTTTTTGCCTTTAGATTAACGTTAGAGCAAATAGATATATTATGGACATGCTTAGCTCACGATCCAGAGTGTAGTGATTGTCTTTTTTCTTGGTTATCGACTCATACTAAATCTACTGACCAACATGCATTGAGTATAGATGCATTAAAGTATCTGTATATTGAAAAAATGCCCACTTTGAATCCAGAAGTAAGATTTATGATCATTTTCAATGTTTATTTAAATTGAATGTATTGTTTATTCAAAATTTATTTGATTTTTATTAGACAATCAGTATTATGGGCCTTAGTTTTTATCAGCAATTATGCAGCCTTGCAAGAATGACTTTGGGTCAAGCAGCTATTGATACTAAAGACAAAAATCATCCTCATATATTAGCCGTTGATCATTTATGGAAAATTGCATTAAAAGCAAAAAATACAGGTAATAATTCATTGTTAATTTTTTAACATGTATATTTACAATATTACCTTTTTAAATTTTTATTGATTTATTTTCTAGATGTTTCCATGGGTGCTATTCAATACCTTAATAGTTATTACATGAATCAGCATTTACAGCAAGAAGAAGATTTCTTGTCGAAATGCATGTCTCATCTATCAGCGGCAGCTGAAGGACTTAAACCCTCATCCAGCAAGAAGTCTCTCAACGTCTCAACATCTAATGAGAATTGCGGAAAACTCCATCCTACAAGTGATTATACATCAACTCCTGCATCTCAAGCCCAGACATCTGCAGAATGTGCCACTGAAGAAGCTTCACTTCAATGTATACAAAGAGCGCTTTTATTACTCAAAACTCATTTGGATACATTTAAAAGGAGGCAAGTCTAAATTCATCTTGAATCGATAAATTTATTTCTTTTGACTAATTTATTTTTGATAGATTTTATAATAATTCACGGAACATAAATTTTATTAATTTTGGTTCGATCCCATTACATGCGTTATAAGTTCAATGTTTCTTATTGTTATAGATATGCATATCACGTCCGAAGATGGGCTCAATCTGGGGCTTCTGTTTGTGGATCAAGCATAGAGGGATCTCCATTAAGAGTTGTGGTTCAACCGGGTGGAATAAATGTGAAAGCTACACTCGATATGCATTTCACAGATTATGTTGCCGATCTCAGAGCACAGGTCACTATATGGTGGGAACATCAGGTGCAATAATCTTAATTAGTTTTGTATAGAATGATTTTAATAATTTTCTTCGTCGCTTCTTATCTACTATCATTTTGATTTGTTTTGCAGGCACAGTGTGATGACAGCATGGCTTCGTTGATGAACGATGGTCCTATTAGAATGATTACTCAAGGTCAAGAACTAACTTTTGATTTTGATGAAAAATCGTTATATGAAATGGGATTCAAGGATAATCAAGTAAACGAAAAGTTTTTTAATCGCTTAATCACTATATGCATTCATTTAATACAACGATTATACAATAATTTACAGCTTGTATTTTTGTCTGTCGGTGGAGCTAAAACCTCTCGTGCAGGAACGAGTTCTTGGGGAGATGCTCCATCTCAATTACCACCACCTCCTAGATCAATGTTACCTACACTATTATTATTAAAACCTCAGTATTTCGATAAACTTTTCAATTTGATGCAAACTCTAGGGGAAATGACTATTCCTGGGAACAAAGGAGTACGGTCTCGTATTATATTTAATCAGTACATCCCTCAAATATTGACAACTAAAATTGATTTCAAATTTTAGGAGAAAATTGCACATATGAAAGCACAGTTGCTATCACGACGAGTTTGGGATATTTTACATGCCGTGCCTTTAAGTCCAGTTTTATTAGAAGCCTTTGAAAATCCAACCGAATCACAACTTCCTGAACTTTTGAATCCTAGCAGTCCTCAACATTTGATGTATAGTTTACACATAGTCGATAAATTAAGTGGAGCCGGAGATTACTTATCACCATCCATTTCGAAACGTCCTTATAAGCCTGTGTCTGATAATATTGGTGCCTGTCCAAGCGAGTCTGAACCATGGAGCCAGTTGTTTGTGAAAAATGGAGGGTTGAGACATTTGTATGATATATTGATGTCAGGTAATAAAATGTTTATATTGTATTCAGTGGTGGCTCGTCTTAAAGGACTGCGGGGTTGCAGTCCTCGCTGTATAAAGTATAATATATGTTTTGCTTTTTTAATTTCTATATTCGTCTTGTATGTATAAATGCAATACATATTTTGATTCTTGTATGTGTTGATGATGACGTTTTCGTATTTTGTACATGAGAACATACCTACTATTTTCATTTTCATTGCTACAGCCCCTTAGGCACTACAAATTTTCACGAGCCGCCACTGACTGTATTATTTAATATATGAGCAATTTATTTTATTTTGTATTTTTTCCCTTATTTATAAACATACTGTATGTGTGTCAAAATGTATAAATATTTATTTTCTCATTTAAGGAGTTTTGCAAAGTGAAGATAGTGAGGACAATGAATGGCAACAAGATTGTTTGGTTTTACTGTTAAAATTAGTCGGACATTTAGGAATAGCTCCAAATAATAGTCTCGATAACCATTCTAATTCACGATCTTGTGAAATTCTCATAGTTCCACGTTTGCATGAGGTAATATAAAGTCAAAATATATATCAGCATTTATTTTTTGAAATAATACGTTTGCTTTATTTCTTTCTAGTCTCTATTGTCGTTGATGGATGTCGAAGGGACTACCAAAAGATTAATGAGTATCCTCTCAGAAGCAGCACATCCAAAAGATCCATCTCACCTCAAAACTGGATTGTGGGGGAGAGCTCAAGTATGTTGACTTTTTATAAAAATACTTTCTACACGCTTGTATTATAGTAATTTAATTTTTTTGTTAATAGGTTGTACAACATTGTATGTGGTTGTTAGTGTGCTGGGCACACAGTTCTTCAGCAGCATCTACACAAGTAGTATGCTCACCGAGTGTGCAACATTGGTTACCTCGACTTTTATTAGAGGACCCACAGCCTCAAGTGAGAAGGGAAGCATGTTCAGCGCTTTACAGATTATGTTTAGGTGGAGGAAATTCGTCACAAAATTCTGGATCTATTCATAATATGGCACATCATGTAGTACCTGCCATATTGCAGCAACTTCTTGAACACTTGCCGAGAGCAGAGGGAATGAGACCTTGCAAAATTGAGGTAGTTTTACTTTCCGTTATAATACTGTCGATATTAGTTACAAATTTAAATATCTAAATGTGTTATATACTTGTAACAGGCTATCCAACATCATGCTACAGAAGAAGGAAAAGAGCCTTATGGACCAGCGTGTTGGGACTTTTTTTGGTTAGTTTGCAGATTAGTTGACGGTCTACCTTCAGAATTAATCAAAGGTAATAAATTATTTGATTATTTATAAGTAAAGTTTTATAAATATTGAAATTATTCTTACTATTTTCAGAAAATGGTCTAGTCGAATCAATTGGCCTTGATTTGAATTCCCTTTGTTATCATTTGACTGAATCTCTTCATTGCCGAGAAATAATTGAACGCAGGGACGAACCGTCTTTGCCTGACGATGGCTTACTTGGTGAATTAAATCTCATTACACATCTTGTGAAACATCCTTTGCCCTTTAAAAATAGTGATGGCGGTAAAAAATTATTAGAAATGGTTAGATAAAAAATTAAACTCCATATTGTTGTGTTCTGTATAATGATTTACACTATATTTATATTTTTTTATGCAGGTTTTTGGTTTCTTATTTGATGTAGCAAAACCAAATGCACGTTTATTACCAAAATGTAAATCTCAGAAATCTAGAGCTGCTGCATATGATTTACTCATTGAATTAGTCAAAGGTGCACCAGAAAATTACATGATACTACATCATAAATTACTAGAACATCATCAACCAGGTCCACATTCACCTTATCCATGGGATTATTGGCCTGCCGAAGAAGGAAGATCAGAATGTGGTTATGTAGGACTTACTAATTTAGGTGCAACTTGTTACATGGCCTCTTGTATGCAACATCTGTATATGATGCCTCAAGCACGATTGGCTATTCTGCAAGCTGATCCTACAAAGAGCAAGCACCAACATACTCTAATCGAAATGCAAAGAATGTTTGCCTATTTACTAGTAAATAATTTTATGTTTTCCATTATTGTTTAGTTAAAAGAAAAAAAATTGAAATTTCATTGTGTTTCAAATACTTACAGGAAAGTGAAAGAAAATCATATAATCCTCGGAGTTTTTGTAAAGTATATCAAATGGATCATCAACCTCTAAATACTGGTGAACAGAAAGATATGGCTGAATTTTTTATCGATTTAGTATCCAAACTTGAAGAAATGACTCCAGAATTAAAAACTCTTGTCAAAACATTATTTTGTGGAGTTCTCAGTAATAATGTGGTATCTCTGGTAAGTTGGAAACTGTATATAGACTTGTATAGCTTCTGACTATTATCTAATAAATTTATTATCTAATAACAGGATTGTAATCACGTTTCGCGAACTCTCGAAGAATTTTATACTGTCCGGTGCCAAGTTGCTGATATGCGTAATTTATACCAAAGCTTAGATGAGGTTACGGTCAAGGATACGCTAGAGGGTGATAACTGTTATACTTGTTCACAATGTAGTGCTAAAGTTCGTGCTGAAAAAAGGTTATTTGTTTTATTTTTGTATTAATTTTCATCTCGAATTTGCCTTAACATATTTTTACTTTAAAGGGCGTGTTTCAAAAAACTTCCTCATATTCTTTGTTTCAATACTATGAGATATACATTCAACATGGTAACCATGCTTAAAGAGAAAGTTAATACCCATTTCTCATTTCCTATGAGACTCGATATGTCTGATTATGTGGAAAAACATTTGATGCCAGCACATTACCAAGGTTTTATTTCGTTTTTAGTATCCAAAATATTTATTACTATTATATATTTATTTATTTTATTACATACATATTACAGAAGAAAAAAAGAAATGTGAAAAAAGACACGATGGAGATGATGATTCAGAATCTTCCAATATGGATGAATTTAATGAAAATTATGAGTGAGTGATGTAGTATAGAAACATCAAAATATCTTCTGAATAATTATATTGTATAATATTATATGTATGTTTTATTATTTACAATAAATTTCAGGTATGAGTTGATAGGAGTCACAGTTCATACTGGAACAGCAGACGGTGGTCATTATTATTCTTTTATTAAAGAAAGAAATGGCTGCCAAACTGGAAACGGTTTGACGAATTTAGGTTATGGCGGTTCACGGGAAAAATGGTTTTTATTCAACGATGCTGAAGTAAAACAATTTGATCCTGCCCAAATAGCCACTGAATGTTTTGGAGGAGAAATGACCGTATTTCAATTTTTTCTTAATTAAAATCTATCATATAGTGTCTGTTCTTTTATGTATATTTTCATATATTATAGAGCAAAACATATGATTCTGCTACGGACAAATTTATGGATTTGAGTTTTGAGAAAACTAATAGTGCATATATGCTGTTTTATGAAAGGGGTACACAAAATCAAATACACGATACCAATTTACTACAATCCCCGACTGTTCAAGTATGACAATATTAACCTTTTTTTAAATTTATTATTAATCTGTATACACAATTCATTATGCCTAAAAAAATATTGTTCATTTTATTTGAAGGCATCTACAGCTGACACAATTGATCATATACCTGAAACACGAATAAACGAGTTCCCTTCTATTGTTCTGAATCCCAGCTTACAAATGTGGATATGGGAAGATAATATGAATTTTTTACATCAAAAAAATATATTTCAGCACGCATATTTTACGTTAGTTATTTTACTATACTTTATATAAATCATTTTTTTGTGCTGATTTCATACATCATATGATTAATATCAATATTTTTAGATTTATGAGCCAAATGTGCAGTTGTATCCCACAATCTCTTTTGACGTCCCAGCCTGAAATCACAGAAATTGCTGCTCAATTATCAACATCGTTTTTTATTGAAACATTTATACACGCTAAAGAAAAGGTTTTCTTTTCTGTTTTATTTATTAGTTTACTTTCCAAGTATATTGGTTTAATTTATTCTTTTTCAAATAATTACAGCCGACAATGGTTACATGGGTAGAGTTGGTGACCAAACAATTCAATGCATCAGCACTTGCATCAGAATGGTTTTTAGGACATATGGCTAGAAATACATGGTGGCCTGTACAAGTAATTTTCTGATTGCTTTTTAAATTGCTTTGAAAATTTTACTACATACTAGTTTTTCGTGCACTTGATTGTTGAAATTTTAATTTTCAGGTGCTGATTAAATGCCCTAATCAAATGGTTCGTCAAATGTTTCAAAGACTATGTATTCATGTTATCCAAAGATTAAGGTAATTTTTTTTTTAAATCAAAAAACCATTCGATATGACTATTATTTGATTTTTTTTATTAGATCGAGTCATTGTTCACTATATTTGCAAGAATTTGATGAACATGGAGAAGAAATAACAGAAATTGGCGAAATTTCTTGTATTACTAGATTTATAAAAATGTTACTAGGCTTAGTGAGTTTATTTTAACCACATTATATTTTTGCAGACAAAAATTAAAAATCTAATCTTTTGAAAATTAATTCTAGATGGAAAATGGAGCAAAAGCTCATTTGCGACATTTGACTGAATATTTCAGTTTATTATATGAATTTAGTAAAATGGGTGATGAAGAAAGTCAATTTTTATTAAAAGCTAATGCTATTTCGAAAATGGTTTCTTTCTATTTAGGTCACACATCAACATCAACAGTAATTTGATTTCTTACTATAATAACATTATTTTTATTATCTCAGTGGAAATAAAACAGCATTTTTTTTCACAAGGCTGATGGTTCGTCTTCAGATGATGGTAGTAACGATAAACTCCGACCCACTGCATTAGATAAAATGGTTGCCTTAGTAGCTGGGCTCGTAGAACGATCAAGAGATCCGCACAAAAGTTTGAATTTAACTTCAAAAGATCAACATGCATTACAAGGGGGCAAGGTAATTTTCATGTTTAAAATATGCATTTTAGTGTTGATATTAAAATTTGAAAAATATGTCATCGACTGTTTGATGTTTAAGGGTTTTCCCTTTTTGTATCAACAAACGAGAGATTGTTTAAATTTGCAACAAACTAAAACCCTCATACACGCAATGTGTAGATGGAATGACAGACTTGCTCAACATATTATATCTATGATTTTTCAAGCAATTTCTAAACACACAGAAGTATTAATGAATTATAGATAAATATCGAATACGAGTGTTTTAAAAAGACATGCTTATTTATTGTTATGCCATTTTCCAGAGTTGCCAACCATTTTTTAAACTTTTGTCGCTGCTAGTAGAAAGTAGTAGCGGAACGTCGTCGGGTCTTCCATGTTTCACACAGTTAGCTCTACAACAAGTGTGGGACACTGCTGAATCTTGCCCACATTCCACTATAGAATGGCTGGCATTACAAGTACGATAAATCGATTGATTTTTTCATCATAATATCTATTATAAATCGAAACTGTTGACTATTTTGTATTTCTAGGTACCTAGAAACAAAATGGTACATTCATGGGTCCTTCAAACTGCTGAAAGTTGGGTAGAAACTTATTTGATGGCTCACACAAATCAGAGAGTTCGTTCAGCAGCTGCATTTTTGCTTATATCTCTCGTTCCTTCTCTTCATTTTCGGCAAGGATATCGATCTAACATGCGCTGTATATCTGCTAATAAGGACATCAATCTTGGAGATGACGCTTATATGCTTCTGCATAAGGTTTGTGATTATTCTCAAATATGAAATCATAAATAAACTAAACACAGTGAAATTATTAATAATTGATAATAAATATAAATAAAAAAATCACACTTTTCTTTCTAGATCTATAATTTACTCTTAGGAAAATTGAAAACTGCTAAAAAATATATAGATGTAGCAACACACGGTCCAATGAAGCTTACTGCATATTTTAGCGTAATGTCATACTGTTTAATATCTAGAGTAGAAAAATTATTGGTTTGTTAACACATTTCATTATTTTCATATAAAATAACTTACCCTTTAATTATTTGTGAATTAATTTGAGTTTTCGATTTTAGTTTGGAAAATTCTTTACTGATCTTTGGGATCTCTTTCATCCTGGGCTGAGCGAACCCAGTGTAGCAATACATCCTAATAAACAGGCACTTTTAGCGTTTTGGCATACTGCCTGTATAGAATGTCCCGAAAATGTACAACTGATCGTATCGAATCCAACAATTGGAAAACATATTGCGTTTAATTATATTCTGTAAGCTTGTTATATTCTTGCTTTTTGTATTCAATATTTTCAATTATAATTTTTGATTTCTAATTTTTCATTTTTTATAACTATCAAGGGCTGATCATAATGATTGTGAAGTTGTATCTTACAATAGAGTAATGCTTCCTTCCTATTATGCCATTTTGAGACTATGTTGTCAAAGTTCTCCTTCGTTTACTCGTACATTATCGCAACATCAAAATATTCACTGGGCATTTAAGAATATTACATCTCATCCAAACTTGTATCCTGCAGCCATTGATGAATTGTTTCGACTAATGCAACTTTTTGCCTCTAGAACTGGAGATGCCAGTGAACAAGAACTAAGAGAAGTTAATTCTTTTCGACGTAGTACACTGACCGCTTATTTACGGGGTATGTATTTATGTTTTCATATTGACCGTATATTGAATTTGAAAATAATGTGTGAATATTAAAAAAACAATTTAAGGATTGAATGGAAAAACTTGTTGGACAACGCTTATATCTGCTTTCCGTACTTTAGTGGAAACAGACGAAGACAGATTATACATAGTATATAACGGAGGACTACAGCTAGCGTTTGAGGTTTTATACTTTCTTTTATCTTCATTAATACTTATGTATTAATAACAATTGTACAATAATGTAATAATTTTCACAGGCCTTTCACACTTTACACTCAATGTATCATGAAGCTGGTGGTGGAGTAGGGGCAGCAAGTGATTTGTGCGAATTACTGTCTCTTGCAGGAGCACTGTGTAAATCGTGTCGTGATTGTAAAGAAGCTAGGGCAGCTATACATCCAACTAAAGATTGGCCTGAGGCACTACGTAGATTAGCTACATTGTTGAATACGTATAATCCACCAAACATAAGAAACCTTGCAATAGGTGAATTTTATAAATAACTTAAAAATATGTAATATACATATGCATATGCATTTATTTTAATTTTTTCTATTATTCCAGCTCTTATAAAAGAATTATTACCTTTATTGGAATATGTTGCGTTTGCGGTTCTTGTGCCTTTACTTTCTCATTGCCACAGCGCTTTTCAAGATTCTCGAAACGCCCTACCTCCTGGCCCGTATTTCCCATTACGAAATAATTTAAACCCATCAAATTCTGCAGACAAAAATATACAACAATCTCGGCCACTTAGACCGATGGTACAAATGTGTGTGCCACATGCTCAACTACAAGCCAGGAAAGTATGTATTTTAAATCATGACTAAGTCATTCTTTTGTGTTTATTTATTTATTTTTGTTTGTTTGCTAATAATATTAATAATCTTTCAAGGGAGTGGATCCTGAATATGATAAAGCACTTTCAGATTTTTATCTTCCATATCATTCCTTACTTGATAATATGTGTAGATTAGCCATTGAAAAGGGTTTTTGTACATCGCAATTAATATCGCTAGCTACTATGGCTGCCTGTGAAGCAGCACCACTTCAATTCACATTATTTCCAACATTTTGGCATGAAATGTACATATCTGAGGTTTGTCGAATGTTATAAAATCTATTTAACCAACAGAACATTCTTGGTATTTATCTTAATTTTTACAGGATGCCAATCATAAATATTCATCTATGTTATTGGAATGTCGTAATCTTGTGGATTATATAGATCTCGTATTATTAGATGAAAGAGAAACGTTAATAAATGATAATGTTCATAAATTTTTCTTGGAATACTTCCCTAAGGTAATCAATCATTGGTTGTTTGTAAAAAAATTGGATACAAAAGGAAATTTCATGACATTCAGTTCAATGCTGTCATAATTTTAATTGAATATACTTTGCAGGTTGAAGGTTGTAAAGTGATCAAATCTGTTGGTGATTTAGTTGCTGAATTTGAATATAAAGTCGATGAAGTGAGCATAGAGGAATGTGCAATTTTAGGAGACTTAAGAGCTTTAGAAATTATACTTCCACATTCCAAAGAACAAACTTTCACAACACTTAATCGTTCTTTACAAAAATTCCTCGAAAAAGTGCAAGTTCGATTAAAGGAAAGTAAGTATAGTCATTGTATTTTCGTATATTTATTACTTTTTTAATTACTTGTAATGTCATAGTTGTACCCGATAATGAAAAAGAAGAAGAGAAAACGAACGCAGAATGTGAAAAGTCTCAAAACATCGAAGCAGAAACATCAGAAGGTTCTGAAACAACAACAACAACAACAACAACAACAACAACAATAGTAGCAAATAAAGAAAACGATATATCGACAACATCAACGGCTAGTACTTCGTGTGTATTAACGCTTTTAATAACTTCAATACAAAACCTTATTCAAATTGTTGATAACAGAGCTTAGATTTTATATATTTGTATGTTATGATCTGAAACATTTACACAAAGTGAATAAAATTCGTTAGTTATATTTATTTTGTGATTGTTAGATATTTAAAAGTTTATTTTCTTATATTAAGTGAAAATTGCGAAAATGCACTATATGACATTTCATATCATTTATAATACAATATATGCGCATGCGCATACTCAATTAAATAAAGACTTTTCTTTTCTTTAAAATATTCTATTATTTTGATTGTTTTCTTTTTATTATTACTTGATAAGTTTTCACAAATACAAATATACAAATATATTATATATGATATTATATATTGGTGATTCGTTATTGATGTATTGAATACTTTTCGTGATGATATAATTTTTTTTATTTATTTTTTTTTAATGGAGATATTTCACAAACAGTAGGAGTGCTTGAAAAGTTAAAACTGGTAGGTTGTATACCCAGTGCGATTGAATTAATGTTAAATACTTATTTTTCATTTATGATACGTAGTCCGTATATAATTACTTCATGTATTCATAGAATTATTCCAAAGTATTCATCATATAATACTTTAATTAAATTTTTGATTGAAAAGACTTGAAACTTAAACATAAATAGCTATTGAAAAATGTAGTTATTTTAAATAATACTTAATTTATATTATTATTAAGTGTTATATGAAAGCACTAATGCAAGGGATAACTAATTTTTTTGTATAAATCTTATATGTATAATATAAAAAAAAAATTGTTTCACACGGTTTTGTAATATATTAATATTATTTCCTAGTCATTACACAATTCTCTTTCAGTGTACTGATCAATATTGTTTATTGCAATAACTTTATTATTTTCGGCAACTGCAGAAAAACCAAAATATTATAAACTTTTATTTAGTTTAAATAAAAATATTTATGGCTAATGATTACTATAAATAATTTATTTTACATAATTTATAAATACATATTATCGACGAGCATTCAAATCACATTACTCAAATATGAAAATTGTGCTTTCTTTTTTTGGAAATATCAATATCATGTAATTTTTCAATATACCTACTTATACTTCGTAATTTGATGTATATATAATTATTATATTTGATTTCTTTGTATTTAATCATATAACCGTCCAGCATAGACATTTTGGTTTTTTTAGTGAATATAATTTTTGTTTTGTGACGTTTCACTGCATTGAATTAGACACGATTTTTTAAGCATGATATTAATTTTTCAAAAGAATATCAGATTAATATAAATAACAAAGGTTCATTGAAAAAAGTAAAAAAATATTTCTTGCCTCATTGATTATAGCTTTAAGTGTGAACGTACCATGTAACTGGTTATAAAAGCAATATTTTTAAGTTTATCTTGGCTGGCTTAGCATTTGTGAAAAATAAATAATTGTTTTTATATATTTACAGTTTTTTTCTTCTACTTTATGACCCTTAATCCCATTTTAAAAGGTAAAATAAATAATAAAAATAATGTTTATGTTTTTATTTTATTTTGCATTGCTATAGGGAAATGTTTCATATTATTTTTTGCACAATGGATACAGAAAGTTTTTGTGTAAAAAATGCTACACTCCTTATCCTGACACACCATTTGATCACAAACACTACAATCACTACCGATTATTAATATTTGTCCTTTTCTCGTAGAGCTAAAAGGATCTTTCATTACATAACTGTCTTCTTTTAACAATACACTTTTTGCAAAATATGGTTTTGAACCTTTGTAATCCACCTTTTCTTTAAGATCACAATTTTTGCACTTGAATAATATTTTTTCCGGTTTCGAAGCCTCCATTTGAGAATTTCAAAAACTAGCGCCTGATCACTGCGTCGAAAGATTATCTGAAAAATGTAACGATAATTTTCATTTGACTCAAATAGACGGATAATTATCAATTAATTTTCTCTTTAGACGCTTCCGTTGGCCACCATTTAGGTCTGAAAGTTGTCGCAGAGTAATCGAGAATTTTTAAAGAATGAGACGACAGGGCCTCGGTTACTCGCAACAACCCTATACCGGCATTTTTAGATACGCCTCTAATTTTTCCGATCGCTTTATCGGAAGTCGAACCGTAGATTAACGTGTCGTTGGGGATTTCTGTTGTAACTTCTCGTTCGAATAAAATTGGCATTATTCTTTTTCTAACGACACCAGTGTGATGCGTCCGAGCGGTCAATTCTTGTCCAATATAACATCCTTTGTGAAAACTAACACCGTGCATATAATCACAGTTTGCTTCTAAGGGAAAGCTATTGCCAAAGGGGATATCTTCGCTACCCTCTAATACACCTAATTTGTATCTGAAATTTCTATAGACTTGTCCGTTTTGCGACAAGCTTACATTGGGTAAATCGAGTCGTTTAAGAATATCCGCAACGGCAGTGGATTTGCGAAATAGCAATCTGAATCCTAAAAGATTTAACCGTGGATCGATAAAAGCGTCAGGAAAATTCCTGATCGATTCAGTCGAATGACGAGCGTCGTGGTTCAGCGAAGTGTCGAACAGCAACCATACATCGTGGTTGGACAGTTCTATTTTAACATTCTTTTTGAGCTTGTACATGTTGAGGTGTTTTAGTAACGACGGAGAGAGTGTCTTATCGCAATCAATGAGCAGCGTATCTGGCTCGGTTTGGCTCGAATAAACGATAGAATCGAAAAGGACCCTTCCGCGAGGATTGAGGAACATAGTGTAGAGGCAGTCGGAAGCGCCTTGCAAATGATACATGTCGTTGGTGGCGAGCGAATGTAGCAGAGGCATGGCGTCGGGGCCTCGCGCTCTCAACACCGTGCGCCCCGCCGCTAAACACAGCTGGTACAACCCCATTTCTAAGAGAACAATTTAAACGTGCATTAAATAAAATAAATGCGCATTAAACCTGAGCATTAAATAAAATAAGTGTGCATTAAAAAAAATAATGTGTGTACTTTGCACGAGCATTAAAACGTGTGTATTCGAAAAAACATCTGTACCTTAAAACGAATAAATGTGCATAGGGCGAAATACTAACCGCAAGATTATTCACAACTTTCATAATATAATTGATCAGCAATAAACCGAATTCGAACAAAATCAACATTGATTAAAAGATGGACCAAATTGTTAATATGTAGTCGATAGTTGTATTGTATCGCCTGTAGAGATTGTCCTTTACTCTGGTGATGTTTACCACCTATCTGTCATTTGAATGGATAAACTATTCATTCTATTGCACATTTCATATTTTTTTAATGCTTACTTTATACACAATTATTTTTTATTGTTGCACCCTATGAATAAAACAATGCTCAATACGAGATTCTTTAATGCACAAGTAATTCGTTTTGAGGCACAATCTATGTTTTTTTAATGCACAGTTAAATCGCACTCCATTTCTAACTTCTCACCTTCTGTCAAACTCGAACCGCTCGTCTCGATGTCTGACACATGTAATCATACGTTACGTGTTTGGTGTCCGATTGTAAAGATGTGTTATACTCGTTACTTATATGTAGGGTTGCCAGACGTCCCTATCTGACAATGAACGGGACTGTTCCGAGCTCGACAGACATATCCCGGTTGGGGGACGTAACTCACACGACACAAACTCATATGCTTTCGAAATTTTTAAAATTTTTAAATCAAAGTGAAAAACGTGAAACACGACACTGATTGTGAAAGCACCAAAATGTGTTTTTGTGTTAAAAGAATTTCACGTTAGACGTTATAGTATACATCCACAATATTTTGCCAGTATGTACCAAAGTAATATTTCTTGTTAACTGGATTTCTCCCGTTAAGCGATTTCCACTGTAATATCATTATTATCATAGTAGTTAATTAAAAAAAATTGAAAGGGCGTTTTTATGAGCGTGAGAAGCGCAAGTATGGTTTTGCAAACCTGAGGGGGAGGGTAATCATTTATTTTTGTTTCAGCACTGACAATGAGAATCGGTTTTTGTAATGAAAATCCACTTGAAAAACGATTTTTTTTTAGTATCCATTTTTACCAATATGTCCCCTCCTTTGACATTTCCAAAACCCGGTCACCTTATTCAAACTTTTTATTTTTATAATTTTTTTGATAATTTGACCCGAATTATTGTACCGTGTATGTAGCGTGTTTTCAATACAAAATTTGTTATAATTGTAGTGTGTTATTTTGGTCGTTTAGGTCTCGAGGCAGTATCGTGTCGGTGACAGTTGCGAGGTGATGTGTCCTGGTGTGCGGACATGGTTCTCCTCGATAATGACAAGGTGAATTCAGTCGGTTGTCTCTTTTCGATTATTCTACTTATTTTCAGTTGATTACTTTCAGATGGATAACCTATATTGTTGACACGACATGTGTTCTCTTTACATGAACATGACTATGTTCGCTGTTCGTTTTCTTACGTTTCGTATCGTTTCAGTTTCTGTCACAACTCACCAAGATGTTCCAAAGGAGTAGGGTGTCTGGAACGGTATCCCTCACGATAAAACAATGTAATTGCCCCTTGTTTCGTTGTACCTTATGTTCATTTAATATATAATATATTATCGATTTAATCCTAGACGATGGAAGAACGACGTCCACCCCGAGAGATAAAAAAGCGGAAGCTTCGAAACCAATCAATTACCAATGTTTGGTTAGAGCTTCGTCGAAGAACAAAAAGTTATCGACTGTCATAAATCAAGAAGATGTAGTGAAATTTCAAGCAGCATATGCACAGCTATTGAAAGCAAATATCGATGGACTGAAAAAAATTAAAAAACAGAAAAACAAAGCGAAAGCTACTCAGTAAACGTGTCGACTGTGTATTATTTTTCACAAGTTTATATGAATATATATACAATTCCATAATTTAATGATTTTATTGATAATAAATAGAATGTGTCGCTTGTTCGAAATGGATATTCTATTCTATATTCTTGGGTAAGTTGTGAATGTATTGGAGTACGATGTAAATAAAATTTGCTAACAACTGTATTTTTTAAAAACTTGCTTTTTTTTCATTTTTATTGTCTTGAGCAGACATGTTTTTGACTCGTTTCTGTCATATTTTCAACAACTCATTGGATATTTTACTGTTATTTAATCTTTTTGAATCAAATTATCAAGCAGGCTAAAAATACAAACCTTGCATTTGCAAATTTAAACGCTGAAGCTTGTAACAGTATTGATTAACATTCACAAAACACACGCATAATACAAAATATTATTAAAACGACAGTTGAAATGTATATTTGAGTTGAACTCATCTTTATTTGTACTTATTAAATAATTGTTAACATTTTCATAAAATAAACATTACATAAACATAAGTTTCGATATATATATATTATAATTTATAATAAATACATACATATAAGTTAATTTTGTGCAAATTCAATAATTTGGAATTTATATACTACATTTGATAACTGAACAAAACGAGTATTAATTATATTGTCAAAATTCTTACAATTTTCTATTTAATGATAAAAATAATTTTTTTTTAATCGTTGAAAATATACATATAAAATATTGCCGATTATTTTTATATTTGGGAATTTGAACTATCACATTATATATTTTTAATTTGTTATAAACGTTAGAATAAAATTTCAAAATGATTAACTGCTAAAAAAATTCAATCTTCTCGCACAAGCTTTACTGACATCCGTCTGTCCCAGTGCATCGGCTTTTGTCATTATGCGTTTGAACTCGTTGAACATGTTAGTTTGTTTTGCCAATTCAAAAGCAGCCTTTACATTCCTGCATTCCAAATAACACGATATCTACAAATAAATAAATAAAGTAAGTGATCCATCAATTGAACAAAATTTTAAGTGTTTGTGAAATTATTCACCTTCAGGGAAGCATCATCAGTTTGTGATATTAAAACTTCTGCTACTTCATCAAATAATCGACCTTTGAAATCACATCTTTTTACAAGAGCTACAATGCTTGCTTCTATAACTCTATTTATCACATCACTAAAAAAATATTTATATTTTATTACATGGAAAATACATTTCGTTATAAAAATAATGTGTACCTCGAATTTCCATAATGTTTTTTTATTAAACTGCATAATTTCATCATTTCTTCATAGTAATCCTTTTCTATTAAATATCTTATTGTATAGTTGAAAACTTTTACTGTATCCAGAGAAAACTGTTTAATTAATCTGAAAAAATATTTAATTAATATGGAACTAAATAAATATATATAAAATAACAATCATAATCACCCAATGACTAAATCGAAGGCTTCATTCATAGATTCTACACTGATTAATAATAAAACGATTAATTGAATTTTTTGAATGTAAGCACCGAAGAGTGTTGGAAGGAAACATTCATTTTCAGCAATTTTATTATCATCAGTGACAGTTTGAATGATTTCACTGATAATTTTTTCTGTTAAACGTCCAGATGATTCACATATATACAAATATTTTATAATTTCAATTTGTTTGGTGATTGTATTGATATATTTTTCCTGAGAATTTGTGTCTATAGACATTTGAAAAGGTTTTAGTTCTGGTCTATTGATATCTGTGAATGAATAAAATTAAGTTATAAATTTTTTATCGAAAGCAAATAAATTTGATGCGAGTGCAAATAAATTTGATGCGAGTGCAAATATATCAATACCTGGTATACTGTCTCTTTTCGTAACACTTTGAAGATGGCCAGCGGCTTGTGCTAAACGATGCCCTCTAACGTGTAGAGCTTCTACATGAGGTGATTGAGTAGGTCGCAAATATAACTTGACACATGTTATTGCTGCTCTCATATTATCGTTAATGCCTATTTGAACTGCATATAAAGTATCTAACCAGCCTTTTGTTTGTAACGTGGCACATATGTGATTTAGGTATCGCTGAAAAGATAATGTTTTTTACTGTAAGGTTGGAGTAATTAGTTATCCTTACACAAATAAAATTTAGGTTTCATATTAACACATTGATTTGGCGAAAAAGCAGGATAGGATATTATAATGTAATAGTAATGGCGATCTTTCCTGATGAACAATATATTTGTGAAATATTCATTTACATATTTCACATTTTTAACTATTATTGAACCAAGAATTTTTTCAAATATTAATGTAGGAATATTTATATTGTGAGGCAACCAAAAAAGAATATATACAGGTGAAGAAGAATATATTATGTGCCAGAACTCGGTGCGAATTCTGTTGACACATTAATGAAGTGTACATATAATTAAAATGTAGAAATAATCTAAAACTTCTATGATTAATAGTGTAAAATTGTGAAAGCCTGCATAAAACACAAACAAAATATGTCTCCTCCTCGTTAGCTAGAATAATCAAGAGTATATTGTATAATATTTACCGTCCAAACTCTCCATGAATTCTTCAAATCGTGCATGGTTTTTAATAAGTCATCTAGTTTATCACCTTTTGTACAGTATTTCATAAATATAGTTTCTGTGAAGATTTCTTCGTCTACAGTTGAATCTAAACAATAATTGAGTGCCTCGGGAAGATTTCCATGTTTGAGATAGAAAATTATTATAGCATTCGGAGAGCCATAATTATTCAAATAATATAAACATTCATTGTAAAAAAACGGCTCCAGCTTTTGTTTGAAATCGTACTTTTCATTCTGGGGAGTTTGTTTTTTCAATAATGCAGGTTGCTTAGACTTTTTCACATATTGATGAGTTGTTGTGAAATCGCTCAAATCACCATTTTTAATTTTCAAAACTCCCGATAATGCATGCATGATATTCAACGCTGGTTCAGCAGTTTTAACCCTTTTCAAAAGAGATGCCTGTGACTGAAAAAGAAAAAAATATGTTTCAAATAATTATTTTAATGGGACGAAATTTAAAATGTTAATCGAATAATTACTTTGATGGTTTCCGATTTCTCTAAAAGCAGAGGCTTCACTGTGTAACTGCTGGATTCAATGAGCGACACAATTTCATCTAACAAAGCTGGGGCATTTTTGCTTCTGTATGAATCAAATTGAGTACTAGAAGAATTCATGTCAGATTTTCGAAGCCACTTGACATGTCTATTGCTAAGAGATTCCTTAGAAGAACTCATACTATCGTTCATCAAACTAGAATTATTCAACGATGGAATGCCTTTGAAACACAACGCGAGCTTTTGCCGTGCTTGATCAAAACAACCACCTTTCAAACAAGCTTTACCCCAAGCCGCTAAAACTCCAGTTCTCGACAACCCGAATTTCGTAGATATTTCCAGAGCTAACTCCCATTTTTCTGCTTTCAATAAACGTCTAATATAATGAGCTGAAATTTCAAATAAGATTCAAAATCGATAGTATCATCAAACTCATTACATATAAATATTATATAACGGTGATTACTATCTAAGGAGTCAACTTCGGGCATCATTCCATGACAGCCATGAATGGCTAGATGAGTAAGAGCGTCAGTGGTGGCTAGTTGATGTTCTGTGTGTGCGAGTGCTGTTTCTGTCATCGATATAGACGCTGTGGGTAAAGGTCTCGCATACAATACAACACAGGATAGTAAAAGAGCACGTCGCATGTGCATTAATTCTAAAACACCCTCGTCAGTATTTCCTGCAATTCTCGACAGTTCAGATCCTCTATCTAATAGAAATCTACAAAAAATGAACATAAAAAAGACGTAATATAATATTATTTTAGAAACAACTGTGTGTTATCGAGACCTTGGATAATCTAAGTTTACTGAGTGCATTTTCATTATGGATAAACAAAGGTTGACGTTTGGAGAAAATTCGTAAACAAATTCTTTTCTAACTTCATCGTTATGCTTAGGGTCACTTGTCAGATTCCATTCCATTATAGTTGTTTCACTTTTTATGGAACTACTACCTACTTGGGTTACTGAACGATTGTGTGGATCGTCTTCAGATTTGTTCATAGTTTGATTGTAGCAATCGTTGCAAACTCTTACTTTAATATCATTATACAAATTAGGTATCTGAAAATTGTAAAATTGAATGATGCATTATGAATAATGAATTAAAATTTAATAAATTTTAAGAAATATGTATATGTTAGTCACTTGAATTTTATGTCTCGAACACGAATAACACACTAATCTTCCGCATCGTCGACAATGATGTCTCCTAATAATAATGGAAAATAAAGTTGTCTTGCAAACCATACAAGAATTACTGAAGTTATCAGGCACCCAATTTTCTTTAGCAGGAGCTTCATCAGGCATGATGAAAGTTGAGGTTGTTCCGACAAAATTGATAGAGTCAATTGATTGCAGCAACATATCAGATGGCTTGGTAATTGGAGAAACTTTTTGATATTTATTCGATTTCAAATCCAACGCTTTTGCAGCATAAATGCGAAACAACGCATCGATTGCATTTATAGATATGGTCAATGTATTGATGAGAGATAAATTGTAATAAAGATTATCACCAGAAGAATTCACTTTCAAAAAAGGTTTGATTTTGTTAAGGAGTTTAGTGAGCTTGTCAAATTTTGCATTCATCAAATATTGCTCGACAATCAATAATGGATTGTGAACTAATTCCCAAAAAAGAGGTTTTTCTAATGCGTCCATTTCAGAAAGAAATTGAATACCGATACATGTGTTTTCAAAATTTTCCAGTTCAGACTGATTTTGAGTATTACTCACTAAAAATTTAACAACGATTTTCATCGATTCGAGATCTCTCATTTTGTAAAGTGCTTCTCTACAAAGATCGATCACTTCTTTCGTTGATATTTCAAAAAGTAAATCACTCAAATTAAAAACTGTCATATTAGTAGAATTTTGAAGAACTTGTTTGACCAAACTAGTTTTCACTAAATTCTTTATATTTTCAGAAACAGTATGTAGGCTTGTCCATTGAAGACATATTTCAAATTCTTGAGCATCCAACAATGACTGAAGAACAATTTCAGGATCTTCAAGCGATGTTGCATAAACTTCAGACCACATTAAAACCCCTAAAATTTTTGCAATCTTTTCATAAATAGGGATAGAATTCAACCATTTTGTACATTCTTTTTTGTACGTGGTAATCACACCGACATGTTTATTAACAAAATATTGTAATACTTCAATAGCACCCTCATATGTCCAATATTTTAAATATTCGAATATGCAATTAGCACACAATTCTTCGTTTTTAATGCGCAAAAAATATTTCCAATTGTCACAATCATTATCTCTCGACGACAACTTCAACAAAATTTGATCTTTAAGAAACAAAAAACAGTACATACTTGTTAAGCGTTCAGGTAAATTATAGATTAATTTCAAACATTCTTCTAGTTGATTATTTATCAAAAGTTTGTTTAAACGGTCGTGTATTTTACAAATATCATAATGTGTTTGTAATGCAGCGATTAATTTATTTCCGTCAAACAGCTCTTTCAAAATATCAAATTTATCTTCTTGCAAATATGTATCCAAATATTGTGTTCTTGAAGTGGTTGTGAAACTTTGCTGAAGAGCATTATCTTCATAGGAATCATTGCCGATTTTTTTTAAAAGATTTGCAATAACCCAATTATGAACTAAAACATAGTTGATAACTTTTTGACTAGGCTTTTCAAAGATGTATTTACTTTCGTTTATTTCAACGGCATTTTCGATATTTGTTCCATTTATGATGCCGATCAAATCATCAAAACAATCGTTGCTCCCCGTTGTATAGTGAGAAGAGCATTTTATTGGATAGCAATAATTGAGAACGATTTTATGTATTATATTGATACTGAGTTTTTTGCATAGAGGTTCAATAACTTCTATTGGCGTATCATTAATCTGTATCAAACTCCCAATTATTTTATGTATTTGTTGGTTTAACATACCAAAATTCATATCTTTCTCAACTCCGTTTTCATTCGAATCATTAAAATTCGCGAGCATAGAAATATTTTCTATGTATTTGAAAAATAATTTCAGATAACATGTATCATTTTCTGTAAAAAGGGTACACCCAGACGAATTTTCATAATCAATAGTGGAATTTACAAACAATTTTCTTTGTTTCAAAAGTACATCGGTAAACAATTCGCATGTCGCTTTCGATAGAACATCTGAATTTTGAAAATTCACATAAAATCTTGAAATTTCCTCTTGATTCTTCTTTAGATTCACATAATCTTTGTTTTTAAATGGTAATTTATCGTCACTCAAAATATCACAGATACTTCTAGCAGTAGATGAATTTTGATAAATATTGTATATCACACTAATAATATTTTTTAAGAACGAAATAAAATTATTTTGTTTGGAGTCTATGTTCGTATCAGAATTGATGTCTTGACATTTGCTTTCAGCTATATTTAAAATCCCCAACGTTATGTCGCGGTTAATTCCAGTACTGATCAAAATGTCGATCAATGTGATAATACCAGAATTGCAATTCTCATAAACGTGTAATTGGGGAAAGGCTTGCACTAAATCTGTCAATTGATAATTATAAGGAGGTTTGTTTTTCGAAAGAAAATTCTCAATATCGTTCAATATAACAGTAGAACTATTAATTGACCATTGATTCGGAAGTGATGCACATTTTCTGATTTGTGAAGTGATGGCAGAAAATTGTTCAGTGAAAGATATTTCTGAACAGATTTCGTTATCTGTAAGATCGAATATCTGAAAAGTAATAAAATAATTAGTTTTACTTAAGTATATAAATTAAAAATATGTACATATTTTCACAAGTATTGAAAAAAACCTCAATTATTTTGAATGCTCTCGGGAAATCATTAGTTTCTAATGAGAGAGCTATCATTGTATCGGGGGAACACAACATTAAACTCATAAAATCTGGTTCCATAGGTTTACTTTCTTTTTTTACATCTAAAAAAATATAATAATATACTGTTGTATGTGTATGTACACAGGGTAACGACATCAATGGTTGACCATTTCTCAGAAAAATGTAAAAACTAAGATTTTTATATACGATAATTTTTAAGAAAGGGTGCGATAGATAAGATGTAATAAACAGCTAATCTTAAAAACCTTAATTTTTACGTTTTTCTGAGAAGTGGTCAATTACTGGTACATGGTCAACCACTGGTGCTTTACCTTAATTGATGAACATAAAAATCTAATAATACATACTTGGAGTTTTGGTTTTCCTAGATAAAATAAACAGGTTTTCGTTATATGATTTTGATCGTCTTTTTTTGAGTTTGGTTTTTTTTTTCCGCATTGTAGAAACATAAGGTTCTTCATCACTGCTGAGATCAATTAGACTGTTATGCAAACTCGGAGTACTGATAGAATCCCAGTTCTCGACATTCAAATTAGTCATGATTTGCCATTTCCATATCGCATGAGAAACATAATTTTCTAATAAATTAAAATCTTCAAGGTCAACGTTTTCAAAGTCGTTTTGTTCTTTTTCGGTATTCAATTTAAAACTATCGTGTAATTTAGTGATACATTCTTTCAACATAAACAATATATCTTTGACAAGTTGCGATTTGCATATGAAACCTTGCCGGTGTGCCAAAAATTGCGATTTCTTATGATTACTTTGCATAAAATACGAACAGTCTGAATGTGAAGTCAATTTTATTTTATTTTTATAATCCTCTTTTGAGAAATATTCAAAACGTAAAAATAAACAAGCAAAAATATTTTTCAATATTTCAATGCGAAATTTGAGCGGTTGTAAATTTGATATCATCAATTTGATTTCTTCAAACGTTGAAGAAATATTTATTTTACTATCTGGCGGTTGTGTACTCGATATAATAATATCAATAATTGATGTGATAATACAATAAGCATTGTAAGTCATGATATCCCACTGTTTACAATGTTCAAACTTTTCTTTGTAAATCTTCATTTTCATGAGTAATTCAGTGTTAACATTCAATACTTGTTTGACTTTATACCGGTCTAATTGAGACAAATCGCACATTTTCGATATTACCGACAATGCACTGTGGTTTTTCATAAGATCGTACCAACCGAATGAGTATTTCTTTTTACAATTGTTGGCACAGAAAGAAAACAAATTAAGTTCTCTGTATATTTCGTTGAAATAAATAAACAACGAATTCCCACAATTCTGGTAATCTATAAACGAAAAGAATCTGTTTAATTGCTCGAGAGCGACAATAGGAGTTTTGTTTTGAGAATTCATAAAGTTAATCAAAGTGAGTTGCCATATTTTTTGAGTTAGACAATCTGAATAGAGAGGCATATTGTTTCCGCTCTCTAATAATTGAGTAAAATATTCTACAATTTTCAATAACCAATGCTCGTTAAAGCCAAAACACATTTCGATCATTATATTTGGGTTAAGGGGCCAAACTATTGACGACGGATTTTTCTTTTCATAGTCCGATAATGCAGTTATCATATTTTGTTTATTTTGACCTAAAATACTTAGGTATAGTTCTTTTCCATAGCCACACAATTTGATACAGTATATTTTAGAAACTATTTTTTCGATGGTTTTTCGATCATAATTCTCAAAATTCCACTCGGCTATAACAGACAGAGAACAGTTGACAATATGTTTTTTATTATTTACTGAATCATCGATCAACGACTCTGACATTACAATCAACTCATCGATTATCACATTCTGCATGAGTTCCTTGTTATTATTTTCATCATAATATTCAGAATCTGATAGTCTACTCAAAATTTGCATTATTGCCACAGGGTTGACGGATAAATTTTTTTGGATGAAATTTATACATTTACTAGAGAGCTTCAGTAACGGACTACCAGACGGATGATAATCGAAATACGATAAAATTTCCTGAAATCGCGAGAGTACGCATACACGTTAATCGGTCTATCGATATTGTATTGAATATATAAAACAGAGAAAAACTTACCTCTATAATATCATCGTTCACATAGTCACATAGGGACACTAAGTATTTAATTTCGTCGTATAAAGACATTTTACTTAAGCTTTTCTGCGTGGAAATTATGAACAAAAACGTTTCGATTTAGAAAAATAGAGCGTACATTTTTAGTAAACAGAGGCCAATAACACCGTCACCCGCTAATGAACGGGAAACTCTGATAACTCGCTAATGACATCGCGACAAACAAAAGTCAGCTGATAGCACCGCTTTTGGCTAAAATTGCACTTCTCCCACCACCGTCACTATTGTAATATTATTATATTATTATTATATTACATATCACTTGATCATTATTCACATTCACACTATTATGATACAACTCGTTCATTGTTTTGAAAAAATTACTTTTCTATATTAGTTGTGATTATGAATGGACATACAATAAGGTTTTTGGACAAGTGTCATTTGTCAGTTGCACGCTTTTTGCTCGGCTCGTCACCGACACCGTATATGGTTACGAGGGTGTGGTTCGTTCCACGACCTGATTAATTTTTCGAAGATTCATTCGCGCTTCAAAATGCAAGTGAGTATTTTTATTCGTTCATTTTATTCAAATTCGTCAGTTTTATTCAATTCAATAACCACGTGTTGTTTATTTATATATAAATCTCGCTAGTCACATTGTAATCAAAATAAATTGTTAATTTTTATTAGAATCCCGACGAAGACACACAATGGAACGATATTTTGAGAGCGAAAGGTATTATACCACAAAAAGAAAAAGAAATCACAGAAGAATCAATCGTGTCCATGCTAGAAGACACAATCCAGCAAAAACATGAGACCAGTGAGAAATATTTACACTAAATATTTTATTTCAATTTTGCTTTATATTAATTAATCCGTTAAACAATACAGAGGGGAAAAAAATGTCCGATATGGACTTGGATGAATTGGACGAGCTTGAAGATTCTGAAGACGAAGCTGTTTTATTAGAATACAGACAAAAGCGCATAGCTGAAATGAGGCAATTAGCTTCGAAGCCTCAGTTCGGAACTGTTCGAGAAATATCTGGACAAGATTACGTTCAGGAAGTCAACAATGCTGGAAAAGAAATTTGGGTGGTGATACATTTATATAAGCAAGGGTAATATTATCTCGAAGGTTGATCGTTGTCATTTTAAATTAAATAAATTTTATGGAAAATGTTGTGCTGTTTCAGAATACCACTTTGTGCCCTGCTCAATCAGCATTTGAACGAGTTGGCGAGAAAGTTTCGACACACGAAATTTTTAAAAGCCATAGCTCAAACCTGCATACCGAATTTCCCCGAAAGAAATCTTCCGAGCATGTTTGTTTATTTTGAAGGAGACTTGAAAAAACAAATTGTCGGACCTATAGAGTTCAGGGGTCCTAATATTACCTTGGAAGGTATTGTTTAGCAAATACTCAGAAAATATACAAAATTATTATTTCCCATATTTTAAGTATATATATATAACAGACAAAATTAATTATTTGCAGATCTAGAGTACTTACTAGGACAAACTGGCGCTATAGAATCAGAAATAAAAACAGATCCGAAAAAAACGATCAAAGACAAACTTTTTTCAGATCTACAAGACTCCATGGATTGGTAGAAAAAATTATTACTAAATAACGTGTGGATTTCATTTTTCTGAATACATATTTTTTATTTATTGAATGTACATATTAAGATATAAAAAATTTCAATAACATACACATGTTTTAATTATTATTTTACAAAGTAAAATTGTAAGAATCACTTAAGTTTCTATGAGTTAACATCCTCTATACGCGTTCAAAGTAGTGACACATTTGGTGATATAACTTTCAGTATTAATTTTTGATCGCATTCCAAGTTCAAATACTTTAGCTAATATTTGAGGAGCATGTTCCTGCATGCAAACTACCAATTCAGGTAATTTTTCCAACGCAGCAATAGCGACCTCTGGATTTGAAGCATCTAAACATCTCATTAAAGCAGCCAAACCTAAATGAAAGTTATCGGTTTTTAAATGAAAAAAAATAAACAAAACACCTATTATTTCAGCTTACCTGTACTAGGATCAACTGTCGAAGCGATTACGTTTTTCAACACAGTCAAAGGTGATGGGTCAGATAATGACGATTGCTGTAACTGAGATTTTTCTCCCCAATCTGGTTTTTGATTGTGTGCCTCGTTTTGTTGAGCCGGAAGTGGCCCGCCAACATTTAAAATTGCAAGAGCGGGTTGAGAGCTTAAATTTTTTCATACTGTTAAATACATTCGATACATAAAAATCAACTGAATGTTGGGAAAATTACCTGATTGTGCCCTGATGTTCTCTGAGGTAATCGTTTGCCGCTGCCATATCGTACGACATATATCCTTGCAGCAGAGCTGAAAACTTTTGGATTAATGGAGCCAAGTCTTTTATATGACCATGCACAGAAATTATAGCGAAGTAACTATCAAGAGCTGTGTGAAGTCTATTTCTATATGGCAATGCGAAAAGCGATGGTTGTAACATTTCTAGTATTCGAAGAGTGTGAAAAAAATATGTGAAATGTCCACCGTTGTGGAAAGGTGTCCAAGCTAAATGAGATCGACCTTTAAGTAGTGTGCCCAACAATCCAAGTTGTCTAAGAACAAGTCGAGGATGTTGCCTACACATAGATTTACAGCTCGCTTCGAGCCCCGGTTGGATTCTAAAAAGATAAATATTTTAAATTACTTCCCTCGACTGATAATGGTTAACATCCTTATTTTTTTTACCTATTTTTCCAATCTTTCAAGTGGGGTGTGGCTGCCAATGCCGTGAACATACAATGAGATATTTTATCGATGATGCTTGTAGATGATTCTGAAATTTCAAACATAGATTAATTATTGCATAAATTGTAAATATTATAAATATATTATAAATTCAAAATAATCTGTACAATTAAGTACACAAAATATTACCAGTACAATCAGTTTCATGAGTGTCTTGATACACGACACTAGACAACGGTGAATTTCCATTTGTAGTTAGTATATTCCATATTTTTGGAATTCTCATGTATAGTAAAATAACAAAGGTTTGAACAGTGAAATTTGACTCAATGGATTTATTTTGTAAACTTGTGATTGCACTAACAATTGAGTGATCATCTTGCAAACATTCGAGCAACAGTGGTAATCTTGATTCTATTTTGAGACAAGCCTGGTCTTGACTTTTACATTTTTCTGCCTCCTCAATTATGTAAGATATCAAAATACCTAGCTGCAATATCACACAAAAATATGTTTTACCTTGGTAATTGCAATAAAATTTTTAACCATATAAAAATATAAGTATAAAACCTGTTCGTGAGTAAGCCTTAAAATATTTTCAGGTGTATGATGTTTAGGCGTTGTTTTATCCCTCCCTTGCCAAATTCGTGGACTCCTAGTTAAAGCCCAGATAAGTTCCAATACTGATGTTGCCTCCCATTCGCTAAAAAAATTATATTAATGAATACAAACAAAAACAGTAGAATTTCAAGGAATTGTATAAAAAAATGGTTACTTTTCAGAGGATAATAAAGCAGTTAAACAACCGTGAAGAGTGCGCCATGAAGCACGATGAGCTAAAAGTGCAACAAGAAGTTCTTGCCATGGAGCACCCTCTGCTCTAAACATTAGGCGAATCTGCAAAATATTTAAAACATATAATTAAATATGACTTCAATAAAAATTATCTACAAAAAAATTAAGTAAAAACCTGAGCTTTAGGATCTTCCCCTAGTAGTTCTGGTTGTAAATCAGCTAACCAATCAATTATTAAACCAGCAGCTTCTCCTCCATTTGCCAAACATAATTGCCCAGTGTGTGTCTCGGTTTCTGGTTCGATTTTAACTTTAAACTCACTATTTGCATTACTTTGTTGTCTTTCTAATATTGCTACTATTGCTTCAATTAAAATCTTGGTATCTTGTGACTCAATTAAGTATCGACCGATGTGCTCCAACATATTTATTGGACAGGTTTCGAGTGCTAAAATTCACAATAAGATTTCAAAGATAATACATTCAAGCAAGATTTAATTGATTTTTTTATATTATAATTTCTACTTACTTTTAACTAAATAATCCTTTCTATCAGCGATACTACATGAATTGTCGAGTTCATTTATATTTTGAATTATGGACTTGGCAATTTCATTTTGATTACATTTAGATGCTTTTTTAGTTCCACTGTTGATAAACAACTTCAAAATAGATATAAGAGGACCTTTAGCACTTCCGTAATGTTGTAAAAGGGTTTCTGCCACTTTTGTTAAAGGATCATCAAAAGGGGACTGTCTACAGTTTGAAAGAAGTCTCATTAAAGGACAAGAATATTGAATATGTTTTATAAAACCACTTTCAAAATGGAAGCATTTAGGCCCCTTTAAAATTAAACCGAGATATATTACAATACATTGTATAAATGGACACTCGGTAACGGCAAATGAGGGACATTTAATTTTTTTTATTTCAGCTGCAACAATCTAAAATACAAATATCATGAAATACTAAATAATTTGAAAGCATTAAATTGAAATTACTATAGTTTCAAGATCGACCTTTTGCAGTGCAGTAAATGCTGTGTTTATGTTACCAGAGTATGTAGATGCTCCCATAAAAGCAGTAGCAAACAGCGGCCCGACTTCTTCTAAGAGCAACCCTTTGTTACTATCCGTAGGAGATTTTGTGAGATTATCCCATTGTTCATCAGTATATGTTCCAAATATAGGAAGCACCGGTAATGGATCATCAACCATTACAGGTTCTGCAAGATTAGTGTGTACTGAGTTTTCAAATTCAATTTTTTTGCATTCATAGAAATGTATGAAAATACCTTCTGGAAAAGTTGGTTCCGTTAAACCTAAAGTATTGTAGAAATGCTGACCACCGTGAGCTCCACGACGCCATTGAATTCCAATAAGTTGTGCTATATACCCACGTTCCAGAGAAAGATTAGACATAATCTCAGCAGGAACAGCGTCAAGTGCACTCAGCAGAACACTAGAGTATCATGCGAAAAATGTAAAAACTGAAGATAACTATTCAATTATTTCAATTATGTCCAAATATTCACCTCATTGATTCTGTTGGTATACCGAAGCTCTGAATAAATAATACAAGTTGTTGGGAATCCAAATCTTTCAGTCCGGCTTGTATCAAAACAGGTTGGTTGGAACGAACCAACTTAAGTTTTAACCAATCTGGATATAATTGTTCTTCTTCAGAAGTTTCAACGAGAAAGGCTTTAGGAGCGTTAGCTCCAAACCAAACTGATAAAAACCATTTAAATATTTCTTCATTTTTATCACCTATGAAAATGTAGACAGCAAATTACTTTCAAGTAATTAATATAAACATATCGATGAATACATACATTTACTGGGACCATATGTGAGAAGAATTATAATAGCATGTACTATCATAATATGCATTGTGCTTTCTTCACCAGAAGGCCATTGCAAGAGTATTTTATTATGATTTGGACACCAATCATATGCTTCTTTTCGTGGTTCACGAGCCTATAATTAAGTAAATTAATTTATTAGAAATTCAAATTGGAAGATATATAAATCGTTGTTATACCTTTAGCATATATTGGTAAAATATTGAATATAGCGCATAAAGTGTTTGATGTGGATTCATATCATCGAATTCATCGGTTTCTTTGATATCATTAGAAAGTGCACATTGAGGAATGATTGCAGACATTATACTCATACGTTCTACAATCAATTGTCCTAAGTTCTAAAATTATTCAAAATTCAATGTTAACTTGAAAATAATACATTATTTATATTTATTCAAAAACATTAATTATACTAAAATACTAACATATACAATATCTTGTAACTGAGCTGCTGTTGAACAATTTAAATGTATATGATCAGCTAAGAAATTGATATAACAAGTCACATAAGCAGGTTCGGTTTCAACTAAACAAGCATTTTTAAGAGCCTCTACTACCTCGTCTCGAATTATGTCCCAATGACGACTACTAGGTATAATAGAAAGCCATTCTCTTAAAAAAAAAAATAAAACAATAAAATCTTTGGTAATAGTTATGAAAATATTAAATAATAATAAATTACTCAGGTGTAACATTCGCATTCCATTCAGCTTCAGAAGGTTCTTCCGATGTGAGAGGACTCAAAACAAGTTTTAGACCCTATAATTAAAAGCAGAAAGTAATTAAAAAATATATAAAAAGGAAAATAAAATAATTTTGGAAAAAAGTGTTTCTAACTCGATTAGCCTGATGTCTTATAGGTGGGTGGGTTTGAGTAAGACGTTGCAAGAAGAACTTCACTACATCACGCACTGTTAACGCACCATCGACCAACTGTCTTAGATGTCTTATTAATTCTTGTGTTTTACCTCCGAGACCTGAACTACCTCCTACTATGAGAAATTCACACAAACACTGAACTGGTAAAACACTGAAAAAAATAATATAAATATATATATTTTTTTTTTTTAAACTATTTGGCATACAATTGTAATAAGACAAAGATAATTCATACTTTAAAGAATGTTCAGAATTATGCAAAAGATCTTGTAACCATGGCATAGCTTTTTGAGTACCCTGTCTTCCAATAATATCTAATAACAATGCAGGTTGACGACATAATAAATATCCAAGTCGCAGTGACTTATTGAGAGCTTGTAAGCATTCTATCACTGAAGGAGGTGGACGCCTTGCAGTACCAGTGGGATCCATTAT
The DNA here is from genome assembly GCA_009617725.1 of Hydropsyche tenuis. Classification (NCBI taxonomy): domain Eukaryota; kingdom Metazoa; phylum Arthropoda; class Insecta; order Trichoptera; family Hydropsychidae; genus Hydropsyche; species Hydropsyche tenuis. The sequence goes on from VTON01000191.1 coordinate 96,351, forward strand.
CATCACCTTCAAAGAAATAATTGACCAAATGATATAATGCTTTTTTTTTTAAATTAACTTTTGAAGATTCGAAAACTACCTGAGATAGCAAGCGACTAGTGTGTTCAGTAATTGGAATTTTAGTACTAGCAGCAGCCAAATGACCCTCGAATTGTAAAACTGCAGCTCTTTCACCTTCTACTTCAGCTAGGTATTCAGTACACGTCCATATGCTAAAAATAATAATTATTAAATGGTAAAATGATAAGATTATCAACTCATGTGAAAAAACTTTTGTAACTTACTTAGTAATACACATTTCTATTAATGCTTTGAGTGTAGGATATATATCGAATGCCTGGCGAGAAAATGTATGAGGATTGTGTGCAGCTATCATTACGAGGATCATCCATGCTCTCCAATATAAAGATGATATGGCCAGTGACGGAGCAACATATCTGCAAATGTTGTTTTAGAAACTAAATTGTTACCAAAAAATATAAAAGTATTTTAACTCATACATACCCTTGAGGCAAAATTATATTTTCAGGATGATGATATTGGCATAATTTAAATATGTAATCGGCAACTTCAATTTTATCAATAGGTAAGGGGTTTTCTTCAGTTGAAAGTGCACTCGCTCTTCGCACCAATTGCTCGCAAAGTTCTAAAGCCTCTCCAGGTGTGATTGGTAATTCCTAGTATTATTCATAAATAAAAATGTGAATAACAGTAAAGCCTCAACTATCTAGACCAATTAGAAATTAAAATGGTTCAAACAACGGAAAAATAATTCTCTTCCTTAGTTTCAGGATTTCAAATGTTTCTAATGTTAAAAATATGAACATTAAATTTATTGAACTAACAAGAAAGTCTGAAAAACTCCTATCTCCAGTTTCACTACAATACGAAATGCCATTTGAATTTTATGCACTATTTTTTAAATCTCATATTTCTACAAATTTCTTCAAATTCAGACAATCAAGGTTCTATTGTATATTAAAAATAAGAATACTACTAAGCAGCTTATCAAATTTCGCAATGTCAAACCTTAGCAAGTCCAATGAAAAGTATTCCAATCAAAGTATTCTGAAGCAAAGGCACTTCACAACTAATTCGGTATGGAACAGATCTTTCAGATTCTTGAGGCCAATTATCCACTTTGCAATATGTATCGACAGGTTCTAAAAACATAATCTATAAAAACAAAAAAGCATTCATTAAATTTTTCTGTAGAAATAATATACAAATATTATACAGTAATTTTACTTTATGAAGAGCAAGAGTATATTCTTGTTGTGTTGGACGATAAAGTGCTAAAGCGCTTTCATGAAGCCACCAAACACCATCACATTGAATTGAGGCAATCTGAAATATTTAAAAATGCATTACATCGAAAATTATTTCAAATTGCCACATTATAAATTCGACCGATAAAAACCTGCATCCGATATTCTGGATGATGCTTCGAATGAGTGGCTGTCAACATAATGCATAATGACAATAAATCTGCTATAGCATGAAACATTCTTTCACGACTATCCACAGGAGGTTCTTTATTTGGAGCTGATACTAAAGCTCGACATAATAAAAGTAATGATTGAGTTCCTTCTGAACGACCAGCTCGTACAGCTTCCCTAATCAAAGCTCGCAGGGGCCTTAAATATTCTTCGGGTCTCATAAGAAGCTCCTAAAAGAAAACGATTAATATTTTGATATACTTCATACTGGAACCTTGCAAATAATTAATAACTTACTACCTGGAATGTTTCAGCCATTGCTTGCGGAACAGCTTGAGGCTGAGCCTGAATAAGCGATGCTAAAGCAGCCATACTATTAGGATTACGAACACTCGATAACTCGTTATAAATTGTGTGTGTCACAACACTATGAAGTGTGGCTGGATACATTGAAACCATTTCTCTATTTATGAAAAGAAAATATTAATAATGAAAATATTAATGTGGATATCTATGTTGGAAAATTTCTAACCGAAGACAGCTTAAATATGCATTCACTAAAGGTTTTGTTTTTAGACGCATTTTTACAAGTTGAGCAAGTACTTCTTGATCTCTAGGTGAAGATCCTGATATATTGGTGGCTAAATAAGCAAGTAATTCTTGTGCAGGGCGCCATAATTTGCCTGAGTGTAGCCAAACTTCTAATCTCGAAGCAGCTATCACACGAATCTTAATGTATATAAAAAAAAATACTTATATATTGTTATCAAGAAAACACTTTGTATTTAAAAATGGTCAAAAAAGATCAAGAAATTAATTTTGTTGAAAAAAATTATCATCTGAAAAAACTAATTACATAATGAAATTCAATTTTGTACCTCAGGAAAACCAGATGTAGCAGCGAGTAATTTCAAAAAGCCTTTTCCTAACGAATCAGCAGCTGTTCTACGGCCTGTTTGTTCTGTGATTGCCTCGACAACTATACCTTCGACAGTCTCGTAGGATCCATTATATCTATTGAAATGTGAATTAATTACATGATCTTATATACAGGTATCCCCCGATTTATGCGATAGATACTTTCCGCGTAAAAAAAGTGTAACTATTTGTACAAAAAAATGAGATAGGTAAGGATAGAGCAAAAAAAAACCGCATAAATTGAGACATGAAGTCTATACTAAATGGGAAGATTGGTTCGGAAATTGCGTAAAAAAGTCTAACAAAAAATAAAGTTAAATTAAAATAAGATTAAAAATATAATTCAATTAAATAATAAACGAAATAAAATCTCATCTCACAAACTTTAGCAACAGATGACATTTTTTCTCCTTTTTGTAAGCGATCCAAAATATCGATCTTTGTTTGTAATGATATGACTTTTCTCTTAACCGACAGCTTTGTAACTTCATTTGACATTATAGGGCTGTATTAAAAATATGTCTTAGTGAAAATATACTACAAATGAAAAAAAAAACAAATAATATGTAAGTATTTTTACCACTTGTATATAAAAAATCACGCGGAAAAGTATTGCGATACGCTTACACAACAAAAACAAACCTTACAATTAGACTAATTAGCGAGATGCACTGCTTAAAGAAAGAGGAAACGGCAGAAGAGGGATAAATGGTCATCGATACCGACATGTGTTCAACCATTATTTTTATCTTACTACATAATTTTTATTTAATTAAATAGACGTCATTTTGCAATATTGTAATTAATTAATAAAAAAAAATATTATTTGCTTAACCGTGTTAAAATGAAATCGCGTAAACCAGGTACCGCATAAATCGGGGGATACCTAGTTGTTTAGTATAATAGTTTTGGTTTTAACAAACCTCGGGAAAGTTAAATATTCAAAATCAGAAAATTCAGTATCATCTTCACTCGCTCCTAACAAAGGAGAACCAGAAGGAGATAATGTACCTAAAATGCAATCTCATTATTATATGATGAAATATAAAAAAAAATTAAAAAAAATATGGGACATTTAGTGCCATAATGAAAACAAACCTAAAGAGTTGTTGTCATTTGGCATCAAATGACTCGGTGGAGTGATGGTAACAAAAGCAGTGACAATATTATCAACAAAACACTTGCACCATGTACAATCTACCCACCATCTCTCGTTTAAAGCATCTTCAATATAAACCTGAGAAGAAAATGAATGACGTTACAAAAAAAATAAGATTGAAAATCATATGATAACATTGCAAATACATACCTTGATAAAAAGGTCCGGCCAATTTTTGCTGTCTTTAAATCCAGTATATAATAAATTACAAGCTAAAACAAAGACTAGAGGATTCCCTTTATTTTTGAATGCGGCTCCCTGTTCACGTTTTAATAAGCCGCAAAGTGCTTGCATAACCGGTTCGTTACCAAAAATTGACGGTTTTAATTTTGCCAGATAAATCAAGCTATGACAAAGAATCAAATCTGGCTTCCACCTTTGCGATTTGAGAAGTCTAACAGCACCCACAAGCAAAGAATTCTAAAACCATAATGAAAATAGTCACTAACTGAATTGGAAAAAGATAGATACGGTCATTCATCGATATAATTAATAACTAACCAATTTGTCCATGTTGTGAGTATCATATGCAGTTAAAACAGATGGAACCAAATCAGCGGGATCGATATCCAAGGTGGTACTAGATTCACCTGGGGAGCCCCCGAACGATGTTAACTTTAATTTTTTAGTAGGCGGTACTACTGATGAAGAAGATCCGTCTCTTTTTCTTTCGGTAGATGCTACGGGGAACAAAGCCAAGTTAGTCAATACACTCAAATTAAGTATGAATAACATTGTAAATATTACGTGGAGTAGGTTTCCCGTGAATGCTTCGTTTTGCGTCATCTCGATCTCGATTTAAAACGGTAGAACTTTTGCCTAACGCGAACAAGTCTGAAGGATTGTGCGTTATTTTGCCTTTGGCTCCTCTGCCCAGTTGCGAAGATTTTCTTTCCATTTTGAACTGATGGTGAGATTTCGTTACTAAAAACAAAATGCTATATGACAACACTAAAATCTGTATTTGATGTCGAAAATTTTATAATTAAGTGAACCGTCGTGACTTTCATGAAATCGATGATGAAATCATCGTAAAATGACGAGTACACATTCTATTTGATCATGTTTTTATCTTGCAAATAGGAAAGTTACATTTTTCGATTTTCAAAAAATAAATTTGTGATATAGATATATGCTTTAGATTTTTTTATAATTGTGAATATTTTACCATGTCTCGAAAAAACCTCCTGACAACTGACAGGTAGCACCCACGCCGAACGCCGTTTGACAGTTCGATAGCAAACGATATTTCGCAATAAGACAACGATTACTAGCCATTACCAAAATTTAAAAATATTATCGCGCTCATATTTTTATTATCATTCTAGCAACGTATTTTAATTTTAAAGTATTTGCAGAATGAATATTAACAAAGTGTTTATAAACATTTTTTATTTTTAAGTTTTTTTTTACGTTCTGTCGATCGAACATCGTAATTGAACATTTTCGAAAAAAAACTCATTGAATAACAGGTTTTTTCATAAATAGATATTATTTGTGAATGTGTCCATCTATAATGTTTGAAAAATATAGTAATGTGCACCTTGATACATCTATAGCACTCGCATGAGTGTTATCATAGGCATTATATCTTATCCATCCAGTTTGTACAAATAAAATGGTATTTTTTTACTGTCCACATTACCTTACTAAATGTAATTATACTTATAAACATTACATTTAAATCTGCAAACGTTCTAAATAGCCTTTCGTTGCATTAATTTTCTTCCGCACTGATGGAAATATAGCTCGGAGACGATAAGTGTGAATATATTGAAATGCTTCACAATCAAATCATTTATATGACAAATTTGAAACTTCCGCCATATGATCGTGTAGTAATTGTGTTTAATTTAGTCGGGAGTATCTAGTTGTGGCGCGAGGTGCATTTTCAATTATACTTACTACGAATAACACTTCAAAGTTCATTCGAATTGAATATTCATGGATTATACGATGCCGTCGAATCCACTAGATAGTTGGTGGCCTTATATTATTTCGATAATCATTGGTCTCATTACTTGTATCAGGTATATAGTATTAATTGAATAATATTTTTTTAAATTGATAATTAAATTTAAAACATGTTGAAATTTGCAGAGGTTTCATGGGTGGTACACAATGTCCTACATCGACCAGAATGGATGGTAAAATAGTAATTATAACAGGAGCGTCTTCTGGTATCGGTCTTGAAACATGTAAAGAAATTGCTGCCAGAGGTTACTAAACTGAATAATATAAGATTATTCAATTTTTTTTACTTGTAAACGAAATTTTTATTTGAAGGTGCACATGTAATTATGTGTTGTCGATCAGTTCAGAAAGGAATAGAAGCAATGAAATCAATAAAAAATAAACTACCAAATGCTATTTTGACACTAAAAAAATTAGATTTAGCATCAACGAAATCTATCAGAAACTTCGTAGAATGTATAGGTAAGAAAAACAAAAACCAAAACTTTTTCCTTTTATCTAACAAAAAAAATAACTTTTTGATTGCAGAAGATAAAAAAATAGATGTCCTCATTAATAATGCTGGAATTATATTTCATCCAATCGATAAAACTAAAGATGGTTTTGAGATCCATCTAGGTACAAACTATGTGGGTGCGTAGAGCCTCAAAACGATTTTTTTTTAATTTCTACAATGTAAAATCTTTATTAATTAACAGGGCATTTTTTACTGACTCATCTACTAATGAATAATTTGAAACTTTCCGAACAAGGAAGAATAATAAATGTATGTGCCGGATCATATCAACCAGTGAACATGCCTTTAAGTTGTGACGTTGATAAAGAAAATTATGTGCCCAAAGAATGGTTTGGACAAAGCAAATTAGCTTTAATTTTAATGACAAAGTACATTGCAAAGATAACTAAAGGTAATTAGCATTGATTTAATAGGTAATTGTACGTTCAAGTCATAAATATGATTAAAAAAATGAAATTTAAAAAATCTTTAAAAGGAACACACATAACAATCAATGCACTAAATCCGGGTATGGTAAGGAGCACTCGGCACCTGAGAAACTCAATTCTGATGAAAAGTTGGAACGTTCGTATGATACTCGCTCCATGGATGTGGCTTTTTATGAAATCACCAAACCAAGGAGCGCAAACATCTATTTTCCTCGCAACTGATCCTTCTCTATATAATATTAGTGGGAAATTTTTCAGGTAAATATATATATATTAGTTAATACAAACAAATCACAGTGTTGATGAATAGAAAGAAAATATAAAATCATCTTGATGACATTTTCAGTAATTGTTGTGAAGAAGCAATAATAGGAAAAGGAAATGATGTGAAAGAAGCAAAATTATTATATGAAAAGACATGTGAACGTTTGAATATTTCTATAAGTGAATAAAATAAGAACAATTTATTGTGGTTCAATTACATTTAATATATAATAAAAAAGTAGCTAATAAGAACTTAAAATGAGTAAGTTTATGTACAATTTACACCAGATTCTTTTTATATAACACAGTTCAAATTATAATGAAAAACAAAAATCACAATTTATGAAAATGAAACATTCTTTAATAAAAAATTAACTAAAATTTGATCGATATTAAATTTGGAAAATTTCAACAATGTTTTTTAGTTGTTTCTTCAAATTAGACAAAATATTGAACAACAAAATGGAAAGAAAAATGAAGTCAACCCGAATTGAAAATTTGGAAAAGATTTTTTCGTCACATACATATCATTTATAAAAAAAATTATAATGTGGTATTTTCAATAATATACAATGTGTGTTTTACTTTATCTTTCAATAAAATACTTTAGGTGAGTCAAAAAAAAGGATTTCCTTCGATTAAAGTAACACGTGATCTGAAGTCACCGGAATTCCATTGATTTTGAGTTTTTTCACACGACGCGTGGGACCTTCTCCGTCTGAACTGTCTGTATCGCCGTGCGAACTACCCACATCGTTCGTATCCAAATAATTGCCTGTGGCTTTAGCTTTTTCTAAAGTTTTAACTGAAACATAATGTAATGTGTCTAATTCTAATTGAAAACACAAATCTAATTAAATAAACAATTAATAAATACAAACTTTGGGCTTCCAACATTGTATTCTGTCGTTTGAGATCATCTATGTCTTGTTGATGAGAATTATTTTTTTGTCTCATAAATTGGATATATTCTGCTGCTTTCTTTAAAATTTGTGCTCTACTTGCCTGAAGCGAGAATAATAAAAATCATCAATTGTGTTTTGGCTTATTAAATAGCCATCAATTTAATACAATTTGTATGCGAAATAATTTGTTTCTAGCAGATCGGAAAATATTATGTATGCATCGATAAGAGTAGTTACCACTTTTTCGCCTTGTAAAGCTGGTACTGAATCACGTAACGAAGTGAAACTGTCTTTAATGTGGTCTCTCCGTTTCCTTTCCAGAGCGTTGTGATGAGCGCGTTTATCAGCCTCGGAGGAAAAAACGAAACAATTATGAAACTGTCGAAATTGAAAAAATAACTACAAAATTTTAATACCTGTGAATAATAACCTCCTACAAGATTGGAGGACTGTCTCATGTGAGACCTCGAGTCGGAATCATCTCCTTCCTTTAAGCAAAAAAATTTATATTATACATCTTCGATGTAGTTAGAGTCAAGTTAATCAATACGAAACGTAATTATGGAAGGTAGATTATATAAAATGGTATAAACGAAACGAGCAGAAGGGCGTCATGAAACAATTTGACAGATGGAAATTTGACAGCGCCGCTGCGTGTAAACAAACGCCAACGAACGCTTCACATTACTTTGTTCACTTCACAATGGACACATATATGTATGGATATATTTTTAATGTCGACTAGACAGTGATTGAGCTAACCACTGATTAAGATAACTGTCGAATTGTGAACGCCGTTTCAGTTTCAGTTATACATTCTTTTGTGAATACTAACGTCGCTCTCGATGTCGATGTCCCGGTCGTCGTCGCTCATATTTGCAGTGCGGCGAGCAAAAAAGCGCGGGAAATTCTCCTCTTCACGACAATCAAAAAAGCCTCCGAAATCCTGCGACACGGTCGGGATCTGACAACACCACCACCACGCGACCACAACACCAACGCACAATGCTTCAATCTGCGACCATACCGTTTACCATTTATAATGGGTACCAATATTCGGTGGCCAGAAGCTAACTCACACGAAGCAAACGCACACGAAGTTAACTCGCAGGAAGCAAGCTCACCCGAAGCAAGCTCAAACGAGGCAAGCTCACACGAAGCGAGCTCACACGAAGCGAGCTCACACGAAGCGAGCTCACACGAAGCGAGCTCACACGAAGCAAGCTCACACAAAGCGAGCTCACACGAAGCAAGCTCACATGCTTTCGAAATTTTTTAAATTTTCAAATGAAAGTGAAAAACGTTTAACATGAAACTGAAAGCACCAAAATGCGTTTTTGTGTTAAAAGAATTTCACGTTAGACGTACTAGTATACGTACATAATATTTTGTCAGTACCAAAGTAATATTTCTTGTTAACCGGATTTCTCCCGTTAAGCGATTTCCACTGTAATATAATTATTATCATTTTGATAAAATCATTTACGTAAACTCTCAAAATCCTTTTTACATCCCTGATCATTGGTAGCGAACCTTTTTTCGTTCACGTGTCGTAATTTCCAAACACATACTTTGGTACTGACAACATATTATGGACGTATACTATTACGTCTAACGTGAAATTCTTTTAAATATTTCAGTTTCGTGTTAAACGTTTTTCACTTTAATTTGAAAATTTTCGAAAGCATGTGAGCTTTCTTCGTGTGAGCTTGCTTCCTGTGAGCTTGCCTCGTATGATCTTGCTTCGTGTGAGCTCGCTTCGTGTGAACTTGCTTCCTGTGAGTTTACTTCGTGTGCGTTTGCTTCACATTGAAATGTGAAATCAATCACATTGTGTATATCATAATGAATATTTGTTTAATAACAACAATACATAGCCTCGAATTATAATACGGTGGAATAAAAGATGTCTTTCTTTATGAGATCATCTCAAAACATTGTAAAGTAATTGATTTCTTTACAAAATCAGTTACTTGTCATTAGCTTTGACGGGGACTAACTACCAACTAAATAAAGTGCTATGCCACGCTATACTTTTGTATAGTATATAGTCCCAAATATAATAATACGTATACTAGCCTACAAAAAAAAACCATTTAAATTACTGTACATTGCAATGTACACTGGATCTAATGTTTAGTTTTTATAATAACTTCACTACTAAAAATGTATTTTTGATACTAGCAACTATTTGTCGGGTGAAAAGCTGATTTTATACTGTGAATTTGTAATGTAAATACTGTTACCAATATATTGTCCCATTTATAACATCGTTTTATTCATTATTTTATCTTATTGAACACACAATTGTTTCCCCCGCTCTAATTTTATATTTCAAATAGAAAAAATTTAAATTAAATCAGATATTTTTTATCTAATTTTTAATTATAATTAGATTCTATTCAATTTTTCACTATTCTCTTCCACTCCATAAAGATATAGTGGTAATATTATTTGTGTATTTTCATATTGCACCTAATATGTATATTAAATATTTAAATAATTAATTTAATTTAAACGGAGCATAAAGCGGAGCTGGAGCAAATATGTATTATACTCGTACATACTCACTCGTCTTTGATGTCGGAGCGGAGCAACCCAAAAAACTGGTCGCTCTAAAGCTCTATGGTTATTATAATATAGCCATGCCTCGTTTGAATAATATTTAATAATAACAATTTTATTACACATCATATGTAAAAATAAAATGAAAGAAACTAGATGTTTGCGGGTTTGTTGATCGGTTTCTATGGACAGTTTCTAACGATGCAGATTCGTTTGCGTGTTCGTTAACGATTCGCGTGATCTCTTCATAAAATAAATTTCTTGCCAAAGTGCATATATTATATTATAGTACTCGGTGACAATATATTTACGTGACACACTAATATGGACGAGGACAAGGTAAATTTGTGTATATGAAAAGTTTGACACGAAAAATTTGTATTTTTCACACCCGATACATTTTTCTTGTTTAATCGATACTTCTTGGTATTTTGCACTTTTACTATCATACGTACAAAAATGTTCAATCGTTGTTTTTAGTTTCAAACTATTCATATTCTTTTCAGGCCTCTCAAGATGCTGAAAAAGAAGATAAAAACAAAGTTTTTTTTTAATAATAAATCTCTTTTTTTTATAAATAAGTATTTTTGATTATTTTAAATAAAATATTTTATTGATTTCACAGCACAAAATGATGATTTTGAATGAAATCGAAGCAAAAACTGAATATATGAGTAACTTTGTATTAAAAGTTTTAAGATTAAAACCTGAAAAATGGCAAAAAATGTTACAAAGCGATGACAGAGTAATATTTTAAAAAAATAGCAGTAGAAATTAAGAATGATTTATTGACAAAATTTTTTTTTTAGAATACGATCAATCAATATCTAGAAAATTCCAGCTTGCCCGTTATAACGTTTAGTGTAAATCATGTAGGACTTTTGCAATCGTCCGTTGGATTTTCGTCGTTTCCGAAAAGTAAAGTAGCGTATTTTATAAGGAAATCATCACAAATTATCACGAAAAATAATTCCAAATCGGTAAGTACTTAATGGCATTCATATACGCTTATAATAGATAGTTGTCCAAATGGGATTACAGTATTAAATATTAAAAAAGGTTCTCATCGCCGGAGAAATATCCCACCAATTGGTCAACGAACTTATTGTCCTTACTGAGGAAATTTTTTATCCATTGTTATGCAATCCGAAAAATCATCATAATTGGCCCGAAGTCATCAAAGTAGACATGAAAAAACATGCGTATAATTTTAAAAACATTCTTTATCAGGTAATTTTTTTATATTTTCCAAATAAATTTAAGAAAATTTAAAAAATAACATTTCAACATAATAGATTCGAGGAGAAATGAGTTCTCAAGTGATGCTGCCGATGCCAGACGGAATCGAAAAACTAACACGAGCAGTAGACGATTTTCAAAAAAGGTAAAATACTTATTAATTTAATTTGTAAACAACAGAATTCGTCGATACTAAAGAAAAATCTTCGATTTACTTTCAAGCGACGGTGACATCATCGATATTTATTTGAAAACAAACATCGAAGGTATAGTCATAGAATGGGCTAATCAAATAAATAACGTTTTGAAAGAGGACTCGGATGTTGTGTTTTCGAAAAAACGATTTCCTTATCCGATGGACGATGTTACATTTTGGTCAACGAGACTGAAAAATCTTGAAGGAATTTATGCGCAACTTCGCCAACCGAGAGTGAAAATGATGGCTGAATATTTGGAATTTACCAATAGCGTGTATTTCCAATGCTTCAAAACGATGCTTACCAATTTGGTTGCAGGTACATATGTTATGCGTAGTGTTTCTTCTCGAGAATTTCTCGAAAAAAAAATGCCGAAATTGAGAATTCTCACTTCTCGAGAAATTTCGCAAATTTCTTGAGAAATTTCCAAATTTTTTTAAATTAATTATTCTAGCTTAATTGTCATTCTGGATGCTAAAATGTTGATTTATTTGCAATCTTGAAAGGTTCCCGTTAATTTCACAACTCAGGATCTCCATGGACAATACTTTCAAAACAGGTATAAACCGGCTTATTGTTGGGTCTTGTCTATGGAGTGCAAAAAAATTAAAAGGGGACTGTATTTGATGCGAAATTTTGTTTACAATTTTCTAGCATCCACCTTATCTTCGTTTAGGTAATAAAAGGTTGCTTAAAAGGTCCATGCCAGTTGATTGAAAATATGCATACTTTCTTCTAACAATAAGGACGAAAGGATTTGAATGACAAAAAATTGGTTACAATTACCGGCCTTATCTTTTCTATGGTAATCTACGTAAGAAACCGCCCCGACATCAAGAAATCACTTCGCAAGGAAATCGGCAAAATTATTTAGGGTCCATTTCGTTTTTCAGTAATCCAAAAAGATTTATTTCTTTCTTTTTTTTGTTGTACGACTATTATTAAAAGTTATTTTCACGAGCCGGTTATAAATATACAAGAACCTGAATTTCGTTTATTATGTATTTGACGTTCTGAACCAGATTATTCTCATATATAGCACTCGTCTGTTTCAATGTCGATTAAACCAACATCGACATCAAATGAAAGGTTTTTTTAACGCCGAAAACTATTTTTGACAAAAAAAATTAACAAGGATGTCTGATTACTAATTATTATCTATTTTTTGAAGAGTTACTTTGATAATATGTGATAATACAACTATTAATATTTAACGATAAATGTTTTACCATTCTTCTAGTTGTGTTTTGTTGGTAAAAAAAAATGCAAAAAAAAAACAGGCAAAGTGTCTGCAATACTATTCTGTAACAACATTATTGCATATGTTTAATTAATTAAAAATTTAATATTGAATTTGTTATTCGTATTTGTTTTTTTTTTATCGTGGAACAAATTGAACATTTCTTGCAGTATGAAGTTCATACTTTTAGTAACTGTACCATAATTTGTATAATAATTTATACCATTACTGATGTATATTAGGAGTAGTAGAAACGAGAGATATTGTAATTCATCAAATTCCTTTAAAAAAACATTTCGAAAACTTTATGAATACAAGTTACATAGAATCCCAAACGTTAATTAGACCTATGTTACATTGCGTCGGATTATTATGGGCGAATTCGAAATATTATAGGAAAACAGGCGAAAGAATCAAAGGTAGTTATTGTAATTTGGTAGTTTTGCATGTTGTTGAAAAACCACATGTGTATATAAAATGAATTTATTGCAGTTATTTTGAAAGAAATCAGCAATATGTTAATCCAGCAATCTATCGCTTGCTGTGATCAACAAAGCATGTTCTTTGGCGAGCCTTTTGAGCAGGTCACCAAAATCGGCCAGATATTAGAAAATATTGACTATTTTCTGTACGTTTAAAAATAGCGATGAAATACTTATATAATAAGATTGCATTTTTGATATATTGAATTGATTTTTTTTTAAATTGAAGGCGCACTTGTGAGTTGAATAAGCGAAATATTGTGTCATTGTTTGTGGCTGGTCAAACACCATCACGGTGGACTTTTGACTTGAAGCAAGTATTCAGAAGGCTTTTGTGTTTCGTGGAAAGGTTAAAAATGGCTGAAACCATATTGCGAACCACTGTGGAGATGTTAAAGTTGGAAAAGGTGGAGTTCGGAGGAGTCAGAGGGAAGTCTTTCAGCTCGGAGACAGCTAATGTGCGTGTTTTGAAAATGCTTAAAATAAAAACATATTAATTGTTTTTTTTCTAGATACAATTATTTGAATTTGAGCTGTGTCTTATTATTTTACTTATTTTTTATCATATTCGTAATTTTAGAATATGTATTCATAACTTTTCGCAGATATATGAAAAATACACAAAATTGTATAATCGCATATGCAACATTCAATACGATCCTCTAGACACGGAAGATGATTCTTTCATTCAAGATTATAAATATTTTATGATTAAAGTAGTCGATATAGATAGATGCTTGGCGAAAATTTTTGGTGAAGCTTTCGACGATTGTGCTCATTTGGATAGTATTTTCAAGGTTTTTTTTCTCTGATTTCAATAAAATATTCTGACGTCAATGTGCAATATAATATATTTTTTTTTTATTAAAGTTATTGCAAGTTATAGGAGAATTGGCGAACAGGCCTAAAATTTTAAAAGAGTTGCAGCCTAGATACGGTCGTCTTATCGATTTACTTGATGATGAATTTAACCGAACGAAAAAAATATTCGAAGAAGGGATTCATGTATGTTATAAAAAAATTCATATAATATTACCGTATTATTTATCGATTATTTAATGTTTTGCAGATATATTTCAATACCAACCGTCGACCGATGATTGATGCGTATTTTCCGCCCGTGGCTGGGATATTATGGTGGGTTTTCAAACTACATCATCGCATTCAAATTCCAATGACCGAATTCAATCAAATCGAGGATCTGTACGTAAATATTACATATACATATATGTATATTTGTCATTATTTTTGTGAGTAAGTGTGTATCATTTTTTTTTATTATAGAATAGTTTCTACTAACTCTTCTGATGAGTTAAGAATAAAATTCAATGATATAATGAAAAAATTTGACGATTTTGAAAGTCAAATTTACGAAAAATGGCAGAAAAATGTTTCTCAAATATGTGAGATAAATACCAAAAAAAATCTTTTGATAAAAGAAAATTCACTTTTGCGATTGAATTTCTCACACGAGGTTAATATTGTATAATATTATGTGACTGTATTACTCAATAAATTTAATTAATTATTAATGTAATCATATTATTATAGTTAGTTTGCTTGTTGCGCGAAATACGATATTTATCTTTGTTAGATAAGTTTTCTATACCCCAAGTTGGTCTCGATTTATATGAGCGAAGTGAAGAATTACAAGTAATTATTATAATATTATCATATAAAATAGGTGATTTGTTTTTATTTTTCTGATTTTTTTTCATACTAAAACTCTACTGTTTTCAGTCTGCTATTTGCAAATTAAATCTGTCAATCGTTTGGTATAATAATATTAAAAAGAACAGTCATGAATCGGAAGTAGCACTACTCAACGAAGAGATTGCCCAAGTTGATTTATTATTGGAAAAAGGAATAAATGATCTTAATTGGAATACAGACGGTTGGTATTTTTTTTATACATATAGCAAATTTTCAAAACTTCAGATATACATATATTGTTTTAATAAAAGCACATTGAATGCGCTAAAAGAATATTATACTTAAATACTTACATTATCAATTAATACTAACTCATTTTAACAATGTTTTGTTTTGTATATGTTTTTAATAAGTTACTCCATATGTTGAAGAAGTATTTTCAAAAGTCAATAAGCTTCAAGAAAGAGTTTTAACTGCACAAAAGAACATTCAGCAGACTTTTGCACTGATCAGCAAATGGGCAAACATTGCGATTTTCGATCGATATTCTCAACCGAAAACAGGAAAATTTGCACTTTTGGCATTAGATGAAAATGCTGCAAGAAAACAGAAAAGGTATTCATACGTTCTTTATGAAAGTTACAATTATAATATTCTGTAAAATTTATGCTTTGTTTAGAATAAAGGAAATACTCGATTCTCGTAAAGAAATTGTCGAAAAATTGAAGGAAAATTATTTTCTCTATTTTGAAGTTGAGATGGAAAATAAATTGGTAAATGCATTATTTTAATCTATAAATAACATTTATTCATAGTACTTACTAGATTTTTATTTTTGTAATAACTGTTTATTTAAATGATAATCTTTATTGCATGCATTAGCAATTAGATGATTCGAAATGCGAAAGTAAGAAATATAAATATGTATACGAAAGATACCAATAATACAAATATTTTTTAATATCTAATTATATTTTTCGTATCATTTATCAGCGTCTTCTGTTGACAAATCGGATATGAAAGAAAGTATTTTACATTGGCCAGCATATCTAGATCATATCGATAATCAAGTATAAATGTTTATGAATTAATTTTCTTATAACTAGAAAAATATCTATTTTATTTTAATACTTTATCTTTCATAAGGTTTCTTTTGCGATTCTTAAAGCTGTCATCACTAGTTTGACTTTATTAAAAGATAATATGGATTTTAGTCGAGGACTTGGCACACCATTTGTAGAAGTTTCAGCGACACTTTGTGAACCAGGTTAGTTACTAATTTAAATTATTGGTAAATAAACAATATATGTAGTTTGTACGCGTTTGTATGTAATTCAAGCAAAATTATTCAATTTTCAGATATAATATTTAAACCGTCTTTAGATAAAAACATCGATGGAAGTCTGCAAAATTTATTTTTCGAAATGATCGACGATATCATTGATCAGGCTAGGGTATTCGAAAGAATCATCGAAAAACAACAAATGCCAAATTATTTAGGTAGCTAAACTTTTTATTTTTTCAGTACATGGCAATACGCTTACATTTTAATTTGTTTACAGCCGATATTGAAAATAATACTGTAGTGATGAGCATGAAGAAGAAAATTGTTGAAATTGTCGACAAAACGATCGAAAATATCCATCAGTATATTCGTGTATATGAAAATTATACATATCTTTGGTTAGATGATAGAAATGAATTGCTATATTTGTTTTTGAAAAATGGAAAAGTTGTAACAAAGGCTGCTTTGGAAACTTCAGAGTATGAAGAAGTCGACGACGATGATTCTTCACATCTTAGGCCTTCTTTGAGTGTTTTCAAAGAACAGGTAAATTTCGACAATCACTTAACGATATTTGAATAGAAATAATTTTTCATAATATTTCAGATCGAGGTTTTCGAAAAACTATATTATGAATGTGATCAATTACCAGAGAATCGTATTTTTGAAGGTTGGTTATTGTTGGACATGAAAAGGTTGAAACAAACATTACTGAATCTAATATGTAAATGGGGTAATATTTTTAAACAAAATATTGTCAACCATGTCGAAAAAAGGTGAGGTTTATTTTATAGCCAAAAGTGTCAAATCTGTATTGTGTTAGCTGATTTGTATTTGAAATAATGATAGCTTAAACGATTTGAACGACTTCATCGAACAAGCTTCTAAAAGTTTATGCTCTGAACTAAAAGATAACGATTACGAAGGCTTGTTATGTGTTATGGGATGTTTAATCAAAGTGAGAGAAAGACAAGAGGAAACCATTCAAGGTATGTTTCAGTCTATATGTGAGCAAATAGATTTGTTGAAGACGTATGGCGTAGATTTTCCTGAGGAAGCTTTCGATCCGGTAGTATTGAATTTTCATTCATCAATTTATTTCAAGTTGATAATTTATAACTGATTATAATATTTCAGGAAGGCAAAAAGAAGCATTCTGTGTATACGTTGGTAAGCATAACAAAAAAAAATTACAGTAGAATCTCGACTATCCGGACTAAACGTGAATTAAAATGGTCCAGATAGTGAAAAATCTGGGCAAAGAAAAAAATTGCCCACACAATTTTTATCAGATAAAAATACTTCCATAACAGGGAACCCAAATTTACCAAGATTTTCATTTAGTTGTACATATTTTGTATTATATTTTTTTTAACAATTATCGTTTTACCTTTAAATTACTGAAAAATTTAATTTTCTAATGTTATTTAATTTCAAAACTATTTCACATACGTACATTATTTTTGAGTATAAAATTATCTTATATCATATTAGGCTCGTAGAAATTCATTTAAAACCTATATGTATTATATTTGAGTTTACTCAAAAAGAGTGAAACGGTGCCGAACTGTTTAGTGGACAAAGTCCTTAAATTGGAAAATCATCAGAGTGCTAATTGAAAAAGACGCAAAAAAAGATATTTTTTCGTAAATATTTTATTTTATTTAAAAACCACAATATGTTTTGTTATAAAAAATCATTCAATATGAAAAATATACATACATATATGTATGTATAAAAAAATTCGTAAAATCTTGTAATTAAAAAAATAAATAATTATTTTTTATCAATCCGGATAATCGAAGACCGCATAATAGAGGTTCTGCTGTACATATATGAATTTTTGATTTGAATGTAAATGTAAATGATTCGATATTCAATAATTTTTGGAAGCTTGAAGTCCTACCTGAAAAGTGGAAAAATTTGATGAAACTAGCGTCTGTAGTTAAAAGCAACGTAGGCCCATTGAAAATAAACCAAGCACATTTGATCACTAAACAAGTAATTTTATTCAACTCTAAAATGCATTTGTATAGAGAAGATTTTAAATTCAAAAAGGTTATTATTTTAAAAAGTATACACATAAGACATATAATATACGTACATATATGTGCCTATGTAATTATTAAAAAAGATACTTTTTTTAGTTTTTCGTTTTGGAATGTGAAGATGTATACCAAATTATTGATAAAACTCATTCAGAGCTGGTACATTTTGAAGAAGCAATGTCTTCTCTGAAAAAATCATGTGAATTATTTGATATACAACAACCAGACACAAAACCGCTGATAAACGCGAGAAGAGAATTAAAAATGGCAAAGGTTTGTTTGAAAATTAAATATCGATTTTGAATTTCGAATAATGAACTGTTTTTCAGCAACTTTGGGATTGCTTTTTTCTTGTCGAATACACTATTGAAGATTGGAAGAAAACTCCATGGAAAAAAATAGATGCTGAAAGCATGGATATGGAATGTAAGCGTTTCGTTAAGGAATTGAGAGCTTTAGACAAAGAGATTCGACTTTGGTAATTTTTTTTAAATGTATAATTTACTGACTTTGATTGCTGATATGTAATATTATATTAAAAATAAAAATAAAAAATTTGCTATAGGGAACCCTATTTAGCAATAGAATCTGTAATAAAAAATCTGTTAACATCTCTGAGAGCGGTCACAGAACTTCAAAATCCAGCAATTCGCGATAGGCATTGGATAGAACTAATGATTATGACAAAGGTAATACAAATAGAATCTCGATTTATATGATATACCCTTTTATGTAAAGTAATCTATGAAATTCAAGATTATTGTTGCTTTGAATCTCTGGAATCATTTTTTTTTAAATATGTATATTATCATACGTTTAATATAATGTTGTTTATTAGAATTTGGGAGATATGAAGTCGGAAGATATTTCGTTTAGAACAAATAGTACGAGCACTCGTTCATCTGTCCTTCATCGTCTTTCATCCAAATCAAAAACTTCATCATCGTCATCATCATCATCACCATCATTATCATCACCATCTTCATCTTCATTACGTATAAGAACATCCTCGAAAAGCAGATTTATAGCTTCGCGTAGGCTTTTACTGCATTTTAAAGTGGGAAAACGACGATGCAGAACGTACAATCCTACTCATTCACAAAAACAATTTGCACCAGCTTATTCTATAGAAGACTTCGATTTGGATTTGACGGATATCAAGTTCATCAACGAGTCTAAAAAGAAATTCCATGTCGTCAAAGGGGTACAAAAGCCCAACGAAATACCGTACATATTTTGTGAACATATTATATGATTCGTTGAATTGTATTTTATTTTTAGCTTGTTTAATTTAATGTTAATGTATTCACATTAATCAAGTGTGTGCCATTTTAGATTTATTTTCCATATGATGCGCTTATGAACATTTTCCTATACTATATTCTGCAGGTATTCTAATAAAATCAACATGCAATTCATTAAGTATTTTTTATTTTATTTTGCTCAATAGCGAGCTGAAAACGAAGTAGATGCTGAACGATTGGTGAGTTTTCCATGTCACAGTCAAATTGTAAATATTTTTATTTTGTGAAAAAAATTCAAATTGAAAATACGAAATCAAGTGTATGAAAAAACTGGAACATGTCTATTAGTGCTTTTTTTTCTATTGGCTGTAACTTACTCATTTGTAAAATTATCATTTTAGCTTTCACAAATTGTCAGTTGTTAAATGCTTTTTAATATTTGAATTTATGATAAACGAAAAAAATATATTGAAAATTAGAAATAGATTAGAAATTTTAATAAGTTTAAAATATTAGGTGAAAATACAAATGGATGACGATACTACACTTGCTGAATTACTTTCATTAAATTTGCACAAATATGAGGATGAAGTTAAAAATATAGTTGATAAATCAGTCAAAGAAGGTGCAATGGAAAGAACTCTCAAGTAATACATATATTTGTATATCTATAATTTCTTATAATTATATATGACATATTACATTACTATAATTATTATCATCGCTAAAGAGAACTATGTATGACCTGGAGCATTATGGATTTCGAGTACGAAGAACACGATAGGACTAAAATAAAAATGCCTAAAGCAAGCGAAGAATTGATTGAAACATTAGAAGATAATCAAGTAATAAATAAACCAAAATGTTTGTTTTATATATACATATAGGTATATAAATAATGTAAAAACAACCTGAAAAAATTGTAGACCCAAGTCCAAAACATGATGGCTTCGAAATTTATTGGGCATTTTGAAACAGAAGTCGCTGGTTGGCAAAAGAAAATGTCTAATGCCGATCAAGCTATCAACATTTGGTTTGAAGTCCAAAGGAAATGGATATATTTGGAAAGCATATTTGTGGGTTCAGAAGATATCAGGCATCAACTCCCATCTGATTCTGAAAGATTTGATAAAATAGATGAGCAATTTAAAGTAACTTCTTTATCATATCAAAATTTGAAATTTTCAATATTCTCTGTTACAATTCTTATTTGTTTTTGAGAAATTGGTGATAAATATACAATTAACGCCTAACGTGATACAAGCTACAAATAAACCAGGGCTGTATGATAATTTGGAGGCTTTGCATCGAGGATTGGTTGTATGTGAAAAGGCTCTGAATGATTATCTAGAAACTAAACGATTGGCATATCCGAGATTTTACTTTGTGTCGTCAGCAGATTTATTAGGTTGGTTATTTTTCATAATTTCAGTAATACATTATATGTGATGTAAATTTCGAATAATTTTTTTAGATATCTTGTCTAACGGAAATTTCCCTGAATTAGTATGTAAGCATTTAATCAAATTATATGACAGCTTGGCTAAATTAGTATTTTCAAAAAACAACGAAGGACGCAACAGCAGTTTGGCTCTTGAAATGATTTCCAAAGAAAACGATGAACACGTTATACTGAAAACTCCTTGTGATTGTTCCGGAAAAGTAAATTAAATTTATAATATTCCTTTAATTTGTAATATCGAAAATATTTTTACGAAAAAAATAAAAATCTCAAGGTTGAAGTTTGGTTGAATCGAGTGACGAGTTGCATGGCGGAGACTCTTCATGAACTTTTGAGTAATGCAATCAGTGCTTACGAAGAAAAACAAAGAGATTTGTGGTTATTCGATTGGGCCGCACAGATAGCTTTGGTAGCCACCCAAATCTGGTGGAGTATTGAAACTAATCAGGCTTTCGCTAAACTAGAAGAAGGTCATACACATATAATACATACAAATCGCAATATCACAATAAAATTATGAACTTATAGTAATCTATATATATATATTATATAACCCGTAGGTTACGAAAATGCTCTGAAAGAATACCAAAGAAGGCAAATAAGTCAATTAAACGCGTTGATCGCATGGTTATTGGGTGAACTTTCTCTCGGCGATCGTCAAAAAATCATGACGATTTGCACTATCGATGTGCACTCTAGAGACGTTGTTGCGAAAATGATAGCGGCCAAAGTGGAATCGTCGAATTCGTTTATGTGGCAGAGTCAACTTAGGTCATTTATTTTATTATATAAAACATATATTACCTATGTACATATATTACTTTAGAGCGTTTCTTTACTTTTTATTTACGGTTATGATTATGAAGAGCTTATATTTTTATCGCATTTCAGACACCGCTGGGATACTAACGTTAATGATTGTTTCGGCAACATTTGCGATGCTCAATTTCAATATGCGTACGAATATTTAGGCAATACTCCCAGATTGGTCATTACTCCTCTTACAGATAGATGTTACATCACTCTCACACAGGTAATTAATTGACAATGTAATACGCGTGTACCATATTAATTACGTAACTGATTGTGAGTTATTATTTTTATTATTAGAGCCTACATTTAGTAATGGGTGGCGCTCCAGCTGGTCCCGCTGGTACAGGAAAAACTGAAACAACTAAAGATCTTGGACGAGCCCTCGGAGTGATGGTTTACGTTTTCAATTGTTCTGAACAAATGGATTACAAATCTTGTGGAAATATTTATAAAGGTTTTAAATTGTAAATGTTATAAACTTTTTCACCTTTGCGAAGAATAAATGTCAGTTTGAATATTCAGGTCTTGCACAAACTGGCGCATGGGGGTGCTTCGATGAGTTCAACAGAATATCTGTCGAAGTCTTGTCAGTTGTTTCAGTTCAAGTTAAAGCTATCCAAGACGCGATTAAGCACAAAAAGTTCAAATTTAATTTTATGGGCGAACAAATATATTTGAAACCTACCGTTGGAATATTTATAACCATGAATCCTGGATATGCGGGTAGAACTGAGTTACCGGAAAATATTAAATCATTATTTAGGTAAGTTCGACTTTTCACTCACACATGTAAAATGTAATATATTTTTTAATATTTACATTTTCTTTTTTCAATTACAAAAAAATATAGACCATGCGCCATGGTTGTTCCCGACTTCGAACTTATATGCGAAATCATGTTAGTTGCTGAAGGATTTCAAGAAGCGCGACTGCTTGCCAGAAAATTTATAACTTTATATACTTTATGCAGAGAATTACTCTCTAAGCAAGACCACTATGATTGGGGTCTAAGAGCTATAAAATCTGTTCTTGTCATCGCAGGGTCTTTGAAGGTAATTTTGTATTTTCATACTTCGTTGAATATTAAAAAATATAATTTTTATGTATGGTTTAGCGAGGTGATAGACAAAGACCGGAAGATCAAGTTTTGATGAGAGCATTAAGAGATTTCAATATTCCTAAAATTATCACTGACGATATCCCAGTATTTTTGGGATTGATTGGAGATTTATTTCCATCGCTAGATGTACCTCGAAAGAGAAATATCGAATTTGAAAAAATGTGTCAGGCAGCTGCTGTTGATATGAAATTGCAACCGGAACAAGGGTTTATACTAAAGGTTCGACCAATGAACACGATATTTTGTAATATCTTTAGTAATCAAATGAAAAAATAACGTATTTTTTAATATAATATTTGTACATAGATAGTACAATTAGAAGAGCTGTTCGCTGTAAGGCATTCAGTATTTATAATAGGCTTAGCCGGAACAGGAAAAACATGCGTGTGGAAATGCTTACACAGAACATATCAGGTATTTTATCAAAAGTATTATATATTTTTTCGATTCGAGTCTTAAAAATGCAACCACGATTTTTATTAAATTGAAGATGGCCAAATTGAAACCATATTACAATGATTTGGATCCAAAAGCAGTGACGAACGATGAGCTTTTCGGCGTGATTAATCCAGCTACTCGCGAATGGAAAGATGGATTATTCTCAGTGATTATGAGGGATATGGCAAATATGCCTGGAGATGGTGCTAAATGGATAGTTCTAGATGGAGATATAGATCCAATGTGGATAGAAAGCTTGAATACACTTATGGATGATAACAAGGTAGTTTTTAAATTCCACCTAGAACTAGTTTTCACTCATTCTTATCAATCAACTAGATACTTATCGATATTAATTATTTTTAATTTAAATCACTGAGTTCCAACATATCTACATATGTATGACAAAATTTTTAGATTTTGACATTAGCTAGCAATGAAAGAATTTCTCTGACCAAATCAATGAGATTACTATTTGAAATTAGCAATTTGAGAACTGCAACTCCTGCTACAGTTTCCAGAGCGGGTATACTTTATATAAATCCTCAAGATTTAGGATGGAATCCGTAATTGCCGAATTCTTCATACTGTAAATTTTATTTAAATAAGTTCTCAATAAAAAATATGAACGATTTTAGGTATGTTTCGTCATGGGTCGATTCTCGTGAAGATCCCGCAGAAAAATCTACACTTTCTGTCCTCTTTGATAAATACATACCGCCCTTGTTAGAATCATGCAAGAAATTCAAAAAGATTACACCTCTTACTGATATTCAACAAGTACAAATGGTCACGTATCTTTTGGAACACTTTTTGACGAAACAAAATCTGCCCTCCAATAGTCCAAAAGAGTGGTATATTTTTCAAAAACTCTTTGAATTTTAAATATAGTTTAATTGGTTATATCCTGTGGCCTTGTTCTCTGGCAGAAAATGAAAGAAAGGACATGTTTTCCGGGTTTATACTTCCAATATAGACCTCGTTTCCTCGAAATTCGCCTTTCGTGCATTCTGTACCTTCGCCAAGAGGGTCAGCTTGCAGAAAGATATATTTCGTTAGATTTTTCTCGCTTCGGCATTCCGTATGCCTCCCGGAAAGCAGGACCTTTGCGATTGCTTATTGTTAGTTAAATTAAATGTAGAGTTTCCAGTAAATGCACATGTGGCGTCCGTAGTTCCGCCTAGTGTTGCTGGAACCCAATTAATTAAAGCCGGCTCAGGAAGCTGGCATAGAGTGGGGTGCATGTAACAGGCGGGATAGTGGACTTCTCCTTCAAAAAAAGTTTAATTGGTTAATTAACCATTTCGTACAGGTATGAAACATATTTTGTATTCTGCTGCATTTGGAGCTTCGGATCAGCTTTGTATCAGGACCAACTCACTGATTGGAGAGCTGAATTCATCAAATGGTTCACTACCGAGTTCAAGTCTATTAAATTTCCATCAGATGAGAATATTTTCGATTATTATATAGATGCAAAGACGAAAAAGTTTATATCTTGGTCGGAAAAAATCGAAAAGTATTATTTCGACCCTGAAATTCCATTACAAGTACGTTCGATTGATTGTTTTAAATATTTAAATTTTCTTTAATATTTCCGTATTTTTCTAGCAATGCTTAGTAAGTACGGTAGAAACCACTCGATTAAGATTTTTCATAGATTTGCTCTTAAATAAAAAACATCCAGTAATGTTGGTTGGTGGAATAGGATGTGGAAAAAGTGTCATTATGACAGACAAATTATCGAATCTTCCAGACAATTATACAGTAACTAATGTTCCTTTTAATTTCTACACAACATCAGGTGATTATTTTTATATGTACGAAAATGTCACGAAGACAACATATTTAATTAAAATGAGTCATTAATCGTAGAAATGTTGCAAAACGTGTTGGAAAAACCTCTCGAAAAAAAATCTGGTAGAAATTTCGGGCCACCAGGAAATAAAAATATGATTTATTTCGTAGATGACATGAATATGCCAGAAGTTGACAAATACGGAACTGTTCAACCTCACACACTTATAAGACAATTCATGGATTACAGGCATTGGTATAATATTGTCGAAGTATAAATTAAATTGTGTTCATTACTATAGTTGTATGTAAATATTTTTTTTTTAGGTACGATCGTTCTAAACTGACGTTAAAGGATATTCACAATTGTCAATTTGTGTCTTGTATGAATCCTGCAGCAGGATCATTTGTAATAGATTCTCGGCTTCAGAGACACTTTTGTGTGTTTGCCGTCAGGTTTGACTATTTAAGTACTTGTTTTCTTTTCTCATTTTTTTAACATACATAAATTTTTTTTTGAACTTAAGTCATATTAAAATTAAATTTGTACATGAACATCAAATATATTAAAAAAAAAATTTCCAGTTTTCCATCTTCTGAAGCGTCCCATCATATTTACCACCAAATTTTATCAGCCCATTTGACATCTGATCAAGGAAGATTCCCTTCATCGATCCAAAGAACAATTTCACCCCTGGTCCAAGCTGCTTTAGTGTTACATTCAAGAATTAGTTCGATATTTTTACCAACAGCTATCAAATTTCATTACGTATTCAATATGCGTGATTTAGCTAACGTGTTTCAAGTAACCGAATTGTTTAATATAAAATTTAACTTATTTTTAACATAAAATTTTTATAATAAATTTATATGAAATTTTAAATCTTTAGGGTATTTTACATGCGACTGGGGATACAGTAAAATGCTCGAGTGAATTAGTACGTTTGTGGATGCACGAATCTACAAGAGTGTATTGTGATAAATTGATAAATGAAAAAGATATAGATTCATTCCAAAAGATGCTTTTAGAGACAGTCAAAAAAGGATTTGAAGTATTTGTTTTATTTTTCGTTGTTTTTTGTTCAACTCAATAGTGTTTTATGTTGTTTATTAACAATAGGAATTAGAAGAAAATATAATTTATGAAAAACCAATAATTTATTGTCATTTTGCTGATGGAATCGGAGACCCAAAATATATGCCTATCAAAAATTGGGATCATTTAACCAAATTGTTAAACGAAGGACTTTCGTCTTATAATGACATGGTTTCTACTATGAATCTAGTTTTATTCGAAGATGCTATGTATCATATATGCAGGTATCGAAAAAACAATCTGCAGTGTTTAAATTTTTATTTGATACGAGATACTTTTTTATGCATTATTGCCTAAATAAGAAAATTGAAATTGAATTCATATAATATGTTCCAAAATTTCAGGATCAACCGAATTTTGGAAATGCCTAGAGGAAACGCTTTGCTTATAGGAGTCGGAGGATCCGGGAAACAATCTTTGTCACGTTTATCTTCTTTTCTATCAGGATTAGAAGTATTTCAAATACAGTTACGCAAAGGATACTCAATAACTGATCTAAAAAACGATTTAGGTAAAAAATATCTATGAAAAAAAAAATTTTTATGTTGTCAGTTATCATAACGAATGATATATATTTTCGCATATAGCTGGAATATATTTAAAAGCTGGTTTGAAAAATATAGGAATGGTTTTTTTAATGTCTGATGCACAAGTGGCTGACGAAAAATTTTTAGTTCTCATAAATGATTTGCTTGCTTCTGGTGAAATACCCGATTTGTTCTCTGACGAAGAAGTTGAAAATATTATTAATGCAGTGAGAACTGAGGTGAGTATTTTTTTATTACTATTTATCATAAATTCTTCTATCAAATGAAAATAAAATATTTCAGACAAAAGCAGCTGGTATGCAAGATTCTAAAGATAATTGTTGGAAATTTTTCATAAATCGTGTTCGCAGACAATTAAAGGTTATCTTTTTAATCACAATATAAATATTTTTTTCTTACATGTCCACATATAGCATTTTTGTTTTTATTTTTTTTTCAGGTAGTGCTATGTTTTTCTCCTGTCGGAACCACTCTTCGTGTAAGATCTCGAAAATTTCCAGCTATCGTTAATTGCACTTCTATCAATTGGTTCCACGAATGGCCTCAAGAAGCATTGCGTTCGGTTTCTAAAAGATTCCTCTCAGAACTTTCTGAACTTCCAGTAACATTTATTTTTTAATATAAATGTAAATACTTAAGTATATGTTATACACCTCGAACTTAATGAGTTATTGAAATATTTCAGAAAAATTTAATCGATCCTGTTACTTTGTTCATGTCTTACGTACATACAACTGTGAACAATATGTCAATTGTGTTTTATCAAAATGAAAGAAGGCATAACTACACAACGCCGAAATCATTTTTGGAGCAAATTTCGTTATATTCAAAATTGTTAAAAATGAAAAGTAACGATCTAAAAGTGAAAATCATGCGCTTAGATAATGGTTTATTAAAACTAGATTCATGTGCTAAGGATGTTGAAAAATTAAAGGTTTTTTTATTATTTCACTATGCATTATACAACTTACATTATTTTTATAATTTTAATTTCGAAAATACAGATAACACTGGCTCAACAAGAAATCGAGCTCAAAATAAAAAATAAAGCTGCTGAAGAATTGATTTCTGTAGTAGGAGCTGAAAGCGATAGGGTGTCAAAGGAAAAAGCTTTTGGTTAAAAAAAATGTTTTTGTTTAGACTTTGAAATCATAGATTTATTACTCGTATTAATATTAATCCTTATATGTTCTTTTAGCTGCTGAAGAAGAAAAGAAAGTTAAAGTAATAGAGGAGGATGTCTCAATAAAGGCAAAAATTTGCGCAGATGACCTCGCAAAAGCAGAACCTGCTTTGATTGCTGCACAAGAAGCATTAAATACATTAAACAAAAATAATTTGACGGAGCTTAAATCGTTTGGAACTCCACCTGATGCAGTTGTGAATGTCACAGCTGCAGTCAGTGTATTACTATCTAAAAAAGGAAAAATTTCTAAAGATAAATCGTGGAAGGCTTGTAAAGTAAATAAATATTTTTTTTTTCATTACATTCAAATACATTTGTCCTCTAATACATATTTAGTGTTTTTTATTTATTTTTATTTTAGGTAATGATGGGAAAAGTGGACCAGTTTTTAAATGATTTAGTAAATTATGATAAAGAAAACATTCATCCTGATATTGTTAAGGTATAATCTGTGTTTCTTTTTTATTTTCATAATTTTTGTACATTTTAATGACCTATATGAATAATTATAGGCTATTCAACCTTATATAAAAGATCCAGAATTTCTTCCTGAAACTATAGTTAGCAAATCAAGTGCTGCAGCTGGTTTGTGTGCTTGGGTATTAAACATAATGAAATTCTATGAAATATATGTAATTGTGGAACCGAAACGTAAAGCTCTTGCCGCTGCCAATGCAGAACTTGCAGCTGCCAGAAACACCCTTGCTCACTTAAAAGAAAAGATAGCAGTAATTAATTCACCAAATTAAACATACTTCAGCTTTTTATGATTATATTATGTTTGGAAACTTATTAGGATCTCGAGCAACGACTTGGTGTATTATTAGGAAATTTTCAAGAAGCTGTTGATGAAAAAACAAAATGTCAATTTGAAGCTGATAATACAAATAAAACGATTGAACTTGCCAATAGATTAGTCAACGGATTATCTTCCGAAAGAATAAGGTATCCTTTATGTATATTAAATTAGTAAAATAACCATTATTTACTGAATTTTTTTTATCTCATTAGATGGACAGTTTCGGTTGCTACTCTCAAAGATTGTGGTTTGATGTTACCTGGAGATGTACTTTTAGTTACAGCATTCATATCATATGTTGGTTGTTTTACACATAGTTACAGGCTGGACCTTTTAAATAATATGTGGATACCGTTCCTTTACAAAGTGGATGTATATACTTATTTATTTATCATATAAATAATTTTTTTCATTGAATGTTTTAAATTAAAGTAATATATATTTAAAACATTCTAGCCAAAAATTCCAATTACCGATAATTTAGATCCTCTCATGCTCATGACAGATGATGCACAGATTGCTACTTGGAATAATGAAGGACTTCCAGCTGATAGAATGAGCACAGAAAACGCTACAATTTTGACGAATTCTGCAAGATGGCCATTGATGATAGATCCACAGCTGTATATTTTCATAATTAAAACAATCACTCAGATAATTACGAAAAAACATGAAAAATAAATTTATTTAAATACAAACTTCATTTTTAGGCAAGGTATAAAATGGATAAAAAGCCGGTATGGAGAACAGTTAAAAGTTGTTCGTTTGACTTCACAATCGTATCTTGAAACGATCGAACTTGCAATATCCAATGGAGATGTTTTACTCATTGAAAGTATATCAGAAACAATTGATGCTGTACTAGATCCACTTCTAGGCCGGTCGTTGATAAAGAAAGGAAAAATTATAAAAGTATGAATATCAATATACTTACATGAAAACATTCTAACAATTAATGTGATATATCATCAGTTCATTTTTCTGATTTTAGATTGGAGATAAAGAAATTGATTATCATCTCAATTTTAGATTAATTCTTCAGACAAAGTTGGCAAATCCACATTATCAACCTGAAATGCAAGCACAATGTACACTTATTAATTTCACCGTAACTCGAAATGGGTTAGTGTAAAATAATATACAATATAATGAATGTTTTTATGAAAATTAATAATGGATTTTCAAATATTTTACAAGGCTTGAGGAACAATTACTAGGTGATGTTGTGAAAGCAGAAAGACCCGATTTAGAATCTTCTAGAGCAAATTTAACTAAACAGCAAAATGATTTTAAAATTGCTTTGAAAACTCTAGAAGATGATTTACTCTGTAGATTATCATCTGCTGGGCCAGATATATTGAGTGATTCTGAATTAGTAGTCAACTTAGAAATAACTAAAAAAACTGCAGCTAAAATTGCGATTAAGGTAAAAGAAGCAAAAATCACCTCTCAAAAAATTGATGAGGCCAGAGAACATTATAGGTATGTATTGATGGTCCATACTAACAAATTGTAAAGGATAGAATAAAAAATAAAAATATTCCAGACCAGCTGCAGAACGAGCTTCTCTATTATATTTCATATTAACAGATTTAAGTAAAATAAATCCAATATATCAGTTTTCATTAAAAGCATATAGCGTAGTGTTTAAAGATGCCCTTTCAAAAGCTAAACCAAACAAAACATTAATCCAGAGAGTAGCCAATTTACTAGACAGTATAACTTTTTCTGTTTATTTATATACTAGTAGAGGATTGTTTGAATGTGACAAACTTATTTTTCTTTGTCAAATGGCACTTCAGGTATAATTTTTCATTCTTTTAAAAATAAAAAAGCTTTGTTCTTAGGTGTTTTATTATGATTCACTTTATTTCAAGATTCAAATGGCAAGTGATAATGTGGCTATGGAAGAAGTAGATTTTCTATTGAGATATCCGGTGAAACCATTAACATCACCTTTTCCATGGTTATCTGATCATTCATGGGGAGGAATATCTGCACTATCTAAAATGGAAAATTTTTTGGGAATCGATAAAGATATTGAAAGTGCAAGTAAACGGTGCTTACATAGAAAATAAACAATGAAAAATAAATTACTTTTCAAAATTAAAAATTATATAAATTATGAAACAAACCTATGATTTTTAGATGGCATAAATTTACTGAAGGTGAGGCTCCTGAAAAAGATAGATATCCTGGTGAATGGAAAAACAAAACTCCTCTTCAAAGATTGTGTATTATGCGAGCGTTGAGACCAGATCGAATGACTTATGCAACAAGGTTTTTATAAGAATAATAAATAATAAATATAATACATGATATAAAAATTTGATCTACTGATGAAAATTAATTTTTCGATATCGAAGGTACTTTATAAATGAAAAACTTGGTTCTAAATTTATCGAAACACATGCTATAAAATTTGATAAATCATTTGAAGAAACTAGCTCGTCTACTCCAATATTCTTTATATTGTCTCCTGGCGTAGACCCACTAAAAGATGTAGAAAAATTAGGACAGAAATTAAATTTTTCAGTAGAAAATCAAAATTTTCATATAATATCTTTAGGCCAAGGTCAAGAAATTGTTGCAGAGAGTGCTATGGATATAGCATCTATGCAAGGTGAATGGGTTATTTTGCAAAATATCCATTTAGTATCTAAATGGTTGACTACTTTGGAAAAGAAAATTGAGCAATGTAGTGAAAACAGTCATGATAACTATAGGTAATTTATAAGTTAATATATGTATAATAATTTTGAAATAAAAATCTTATCTTACAAGTACTTAATATTATTTGAAGATTGTTTCTGAGCGCTGAACCAGCCGCTGCCCCTGAATATCACATAATTCCTCAAGGAATTCTCGAATCTGCTATAAAAATTACAAATGAACCTCCGACTGGAATGAAAGCCAATTTACACAAAGTATATTACTTTGTTGAATTCTTATAATTTTTTTCAATTTTTTCATTTTTTGTTTTAACATTTTAGGCATTAGATAATTTTTCTCAAGATACTTTAGAAATGTGTTCAAAAGAAGCTGAATTTAAAGGGATATTATTTGCTTTATGTTATTTTCATGCTGTAGTAGCAGAAAGGCGAAAATTTGGACCTCAAGGGTGGAATAGGTTGAAATAATCTAAAGTTATTTAAATTAATTCAAATTTTTAATTATCTGATGTTTTAGAATTGCTTGAACTATATTTGCAGAAATTATCCATTTAATGTTGGTGATCTGATGATAAGCATTTATGTTTTATACAACTATTTAGAAAATAATTCTCGTATACCATGGGAAGATCTTAGGTATTTATTTGGAGAAATTATGTACGGCGGACATATAACAGATGATTGGGACCGAAGACTTTGTCGAACATATCTTAGCGAATATTTGCAACCAGAATTAGTATAGATCTCCAATTCAAATATGTTGTATTAAATATAAGTATATTTTGCACCTATAAACAATAATTTGAAATCATTTGTGATTTAGATTGACGGTGAATTATTGTTGGCTCCAGGGTTTCTAGCACCACTAAATTGTGACTTCATGTCGTATCATTCTTATATTGATGAAAATCTACCATGTGAATCTCCTTATTTATATGGATTACACCCAAATGCAGAAATAGGTGTCCTCACAACATTATCTGAACAATTATTTAAAACGATCTTTGAAATGCAACCGCGCTGCACAGATAGTCAAAGTGGTTCTGGCTTAACACGAGAGGAAAAAGTTATCAAATCATTATTTCACAGTTTACTTTAATAATTTTGATATTATATTTATTTTGATATTGTGTTTAGGTAAAAGCCGTTTTAGAAGATATAGTTGACAAAATACCAGAACAGTTTAATATTCAAGAACTAATGAGTAAGGTAGAAGAAAGAACTCCTTTCATTATAGTAGCTTTTCAAGAATGTGAGAGAATGAACATTCTCACCGGAGAAATGAAACGATCTTTAAAAGAACTTGAATTTGGTTTCAAAGTATGTATCAATTTTAGTAAATGTTAAAAATTGTGTTAAATATAATATATTTAATTATACTATGAGTTTTTCCACGAGTTCCATTAACTTTGAGCTCATATAATTTTGACACTATCCAACTCACAATGACCATGTGAAATGGTCAACTCTATGGCTTTATTAGTTGACAGGGGAGCATTGACCTAATATATTTTTGTAATTATTATTGTTAATATACTTACAGGGAGAGTTAACAATCACTTCAGAAATGGAAGACTTAGAAAATTGCTTGTTCATGGATCAAGTACCACCTAGATGGACTAATCTTGCTTATCCTTCTCAATTAGGACTTGCTGCATGGTTTTCTGATTTGTGCATTCGCTTAACAGAACTTGAAAGTTGGACGGGCGATTTCACTGTAATTATCTATTTTCGTTTAAACTTGTGGAAAATTAACAAATATTTTCATTAAAAATTAATTCAGTTACCAGCAGTCGTTTGGCTAGGCGGATTTTTTAATCCACAGTCGTTCTTGACAGCAATAATGCAACAAACTGCCAGAAAAAATGAATGGCCTTTGGATAAAATGTGTTTATGTTGTGATGTAACGAAAAAACATCGAGATGATTTTACGTATGATTTTGTATTAACATTTGATCGATGATTGCAACAATTGGAAAAATTAAAATTGAACAATTTTTAGAACTGCTCCTCACGAGGGGGCTTACATTCATGGATTATATATGGAAGGAGCAAGATGGGATACTGAGCTCGGAAGTATTGTGGAATCGCGTATAAAAGAATTATTCCCAATGATGCCAGTAATTTTCTTGAAAGCAGTTACTCAAGATAAAATGGAATCCAGAAATATGTATGATTGTCCTGTTTATAAAATAAGGTTTTATAAAATTCATGTTTTATTTTATTTCATTTTAAACAACATAATAATTTATTATTATTATTATTCTTTTTCAGAATGAGAGGTCCTACATATGTTTGGACTTTTAATTTACGAACTAAAGAAAAGTCTGCTAAGTGGACTTTAGCTGGGGTTTGCTTGTTGCTTGGAATATAAACGCTTATTTTAAAACAATTGTTGATGTTGTGTCTATTAATAGTATTTATTAATATTTTATAGAAATTATAAAAATATTTTCATTCATGTGAAATTTGATGTTAATTCTGTTAAAATGTTTAATGTTACTATTTAAAAATATATTGTTCACATAGAATAAATGTTAGCGTTTTTGATGTTGAAAATTTTTGAAATTTATCTATTATATTATAATATTATGTGTAATGAGAGAATAAATGTGTGTCCAATAAAAAGAGCAAGTTATAAATTATTTCAAGTTTATTTTTTTTATTCACATATTTATAGACACAATATATATGAAATTTTCTATAATAAAAAGTAAACGTGATTTTTCCTAAACAAAAATTTTAGGCAGTTAAATATTAAATATTCTACATATATATATATGTATGTATGTATATATATATTTTTTTTTTTAAACAAAATATAATATCAAGAATATCACAATATCAAATTCAGTGCATTAAACCGTGATAGTAAAATTTTTAATTAGAAATAAATCGAAATATTTATAATGAATTTCATATTATAAATAATTTAATATGCATATTGTTGTATTTTAAATTAAATAAATACATCTAAAAATATCATAGTATAAATTGCACAAGTAATATTTTATAAATATGTAGGTCAAAAATGTATTTTCTGGTTTATGAAATAAAAACAGATCATAGGAATGAAAAAATAAATAAATTATATTGTAATGTAATAAAAAAAATAAATTTTTGTTTCCCTTTATCGGAATTTACGTCAGTATGTAAAAATTCAAAAAAACGGTTTATACAAATTCCATCCCGAATTTTATATTTCTATGTAAATACATACATATATGGTTTTGAAGTCGAAAAAACTTTTGACCCCCCCACTAGTAAGTTTTCTTCATACACTTTTGACGTTGCGTTGAGTATTCTCAGCTTGTTTGTTTTCATTATCAGAATTCGGATTTGAACCCTTCACAGTGAATGTTACATAATATCGTTTATTTTTATCTAATTTTTCAGCTGGCAGTGATATCATTTGTTTTTCATTTCCATGACAAAGTTCTAATGTCACTTGAGAATTTTGCTTTCGTCCCGTTTTATTATTTATTTGCGGCAAAAAACTAGATTGCTTTTTAAATCCAGGCTTCGGCATTGTGTGATGATTTATTTTCGGCGGAACTGAAAATTTTAAAATTAGATTATTGTTGAAAATCTATAGATACACAAGTATGTGAAATAAATATTTGTTTTGTAATAATTTATTTTTCCAAAATTGAAAAAAAATAAGTGAGCAAGTAGCGTGTGCGTGTTTGGTTGTGAGATTTGAAAATTTTATTCTTACTATAAGCAGAGCACGGAATTCCAGTATAGGCATGAACAGCATGAAAACATCTGTGAGTTTTACTGGTGCAAAGAATTGGATTATCTGGCAATCCATCCATTTTATAAACGTCATTACCATCGAAATCTGGATAAGCTCTTTCTGGTAAATTTATCAAATGCTTGGCGCTGCTTCTTTGCAATTTCCTGAGAGAATCGTACAAAAATTTTTCGAAACTCTTGTAAGTGAACTCGTTGCCGGTATAGCGACCGGCGCCGACATAAGCTAAACTGGATTTGTGATACTCTTCTATCGCCCTTTTCACTAAAACGGCTTCGTGCGCTTTGCTAGATCTAATTTGAATCCGTTTCAGATCCATGAGGTGTTGAAATATTTTCCTTTCTAGAAAATACCTGAAAAAACCATATATGCATCTTATAATAAGTTCATTCATCGGATCAAACTGTTAAAACACTTACCTTCTCATGTTAGTTTGAACTACTTGTGTTACAGAAGCCATGTCGACAGCATTTTTGTCACCGGGCTTACGTTTCGGAATTTTACTATCTGTCATTTTATCAGGGGAAGCACCAGTTGCATTCCTATCTTCATAATAAGCTGCTAAACTAGGACTCATCATTCGATTCTGATAAACTACCCTGGGGCTAGGTTCAAAGCCGGAATCGACGAAAAAACTAGACTCGTATTCCCTGTCCGAATTTTGACTTTTCGATCGAATCACACTACTCCGACTCTTGTCTCGAAACTTTTTTTTTAACCGTCTTCTCCTCACTGTTCCAGAGGAGTCCACGATATTGTACATTTCATTATCACTAACGCTTGGCATTCTGCGTCTAGTGTAACTAGCTTGCTTGACAAACCTGTCAGGTTCTTCAATGTCGAGATTGATGTCTATTTCTCTCCCCAAAGATTTGCTTCGTTCGCGATTGCGTTCTTCGACCATATCTTGACTAGATCCATCCGGGAGTACTTTGTAACTTTCGGTTTCGTACATTTCCTTTCTTTTTAAATCGCTCGATCTTCGAAAACTTGATGGTTTTTCCACATCCTCGTATTGGACTGAACTTTTTCTATCTGTTTTCCGAATTTTAGTATCGGGAAATACTTTTTGAATGCCTTTGTCTGTTGGTTTTATGAGGCTTTCTTCTTCGTCATAAAATTTTTTATCTTCGTTTATATTTGTAGAGGAAGTAATTTCGTTGGGAGGTTTTAAAGATATTTCATCGATACCGGGCGCTACTTCTTCAGAGTCTTGTTGTATTAAGCGATCGGGTGTATAGATCCTAAAATTTTTGTTTTCTGACCCAGCACGATCCTTGTCTATTAAAGTTAATGTGTTTTGGTTTTCTTCGAAATTCGCTTCAACGGGTTCACCCATCACACTATCAGGAGATTCTTCTGCTCGTTCTTCGTCACCCGCAGCATGTTTCACATCTTCATCTGGTAAAATTCCAATTATTGCTTGAACATACTCTCCTGGTTTATTTTTTTCTTGAATGATCGATTCATCTTCTTTATTTGACTCCATATCTTGAGATGCTAGTTTTTCTAAAATCGCTTTGCTTTCGTCATTCACATCTTCAGTAATATTCAATTCATTCATATCAGTGTCAGGGATTATAGCAATAATACCGTCGTGTGCTGAAATTTCTAATTCTTGGTCTAAGATTTCTGATTCTACTTTTTCCTCTTGAATTTCTGCGTGATGTTCTACGAACCTCATTTCATTTTCGTTTATATCTGATTCTTTTTTATGCGATTCGTCTTCTTCCAGATTTCTCGATTCCAGCTCTTCCGTCAAAACGCTTTCATTTTCTAGGTCTACAGATTTAACGTAATCTCTGATTTCAACAGTTTCGCTTATTCGGACGACACTTTTACTCGAATTTTCATTATCTATAATTGCATCTTCCTGTATCACAGCTATAATTTTTTCCTCTGAAACTTTATCTGGGCTATCTTGACTTTCGGCATGGACTTGAGCTTCGGTTATAAGCGTGGTTCGAATGATAGATTCAATATTAGTTTCATTTTCGCTCATTCGAGACTCGATGACATTATCGAGTTTTTCTATATTATTTTCTATTTTTTCAATAATTTCGTTAACTCTAATACTAGACTCATTTTCTTTGCCTGAACCATCTTTCAGAACTAATTCATGTACAGTTTTTTCCGTTTTTTTGTGTACTCCAGATTTTCCCTCTTTCTTATTGATTTCGTCTGAAGGACTATCAGACCTCGAAGATTTTTTCGAAGCAGCTGTCTTTCTTCTTTTTTTGTATTTTTTATCTACATCACTTTCAGAACTTTTAGTTGTAACTTTTTTATGTTTTTTTAAGCCAGTCTTTTTTTCAATTTTCGGGTCGGATGGTTCACTTTTGGAACGTTTACTTTTCCTCTTATAAACGTTTCCACTACTTTCTGACTCTGATATTGTTTTATCTTTTCGAGACAATCGAGATTTCTCTAAATTTTCGCTCTCATAACCATCGCTAAAACTGTTTTGGCCACTTTTCAATTTTTCCTTTTTATATTGTTGACTATGTTTCTTGGCTCTTCTTCTTTTTTCTCTTTCCAACCTTTTATGGTCTAATTCGTACTCTTCCGAGCTGTATTCTGAACTAGTCGCCAGAGAACCACCAATTTTACCAGAAAACTTGTGTTTTGGCGTACTACACGGACTCATTTCAAATATTTCCCTTTTTTCAATCGCTATATTATTTCTAAGGTTTATTTTGGTACTTTTTATGTGCCTAACGGGCAATTGAGGAACAGATTCTTGATTGACCAACACCTGTCTCGAAGCAAGACGCGAAGCCGGCAATCCTCCATGCATTTGAAGGTATTTAGCCGTAGACCGATAACCCTTATGAAGAGCGCAATCCAAAGGAGTCATTAGAATATTCTTTGACGTACGCAGTACAGCGTTGACTTGAGCACCGAAATCCAACAGGATTTTGCACAAATCTGTATTGTCGGTATTTGCAGCTATATGTAGAAGAGTTCTTCCGTCGTTATTAGTGGCATTGATTTGAGACGGTCTCATTTCAAGCAGCCATTTGACTAATTCCCTCCGTCCAGAAGCAACAGCTTCGTGTAACGGAAGATCCCCTTTAGCGTTCCTCAACCACACATTAGCACCACGTGCTCCTGAAACCGAATATTAATTTAACGATAAAATATATCATTAATTATACATATATAATAATTGTGAGAAATGAAAAGTCAGTAATTTACATACCTAACATTCGGACAGTTTCGAGTTGTCCTTTAGCACATCCACAATGCGCCGGACTTCTTCCTTTGCGATCTTGCCTATTTGGGTCAGATTCATGATCAAGAAGTAAAACAGTAGCATCAGCATGGCCCAAAGTGACTGCATAGTGCAATGCAGTGCATCCATTCGAATCAATAACGTCAGGACGAGCACCACAAAGTGTTAGGAGAGTTTCAATGCATTCTGTATGTCCACGAGATGCTGCACAATGCAATGCGGTGAGACCATCCCTAAAAGTTTATTTTCAATTATTTGAATATTCAAATATTTGAATAGTAAAATAAATATTTTATTAAATAATAACTTATCAGCAGCTTCAACGGCAGCCCCAGCTTTAACCAAAGCTAAAATGGCTGGAGCTGAACCAGCAGAAGAAGCCCACAGTAAGGGTTGCCTTCCTTGACCATCGGTGACGTCAACTCTAGTATTTGCTCTTAATAAGGCCCCCAACACTTCTAGAGAAAGACGTGCACTCCCAGAGGCTGTACTGCCACACATTTGAGCTGCATAATGTAATGGATAGCCCCGTGGATATCTGCTGTTGAAGGATCCGCTCCCGCTGATAGTACTGCACGTAGAGCCTCCAGCTCTCCACATACTAAAAAACGTATAATATATTTGAAAATACTAACAATAATGCGGATATTTCATTGACGAATGTAAATTTAAATCATCAGTATGAAAACAATCAAATCTCAAGAATGAATAAAATATAATCGAACGTGCGCTAAATAAAGATTTTATAGAAATACAATACACAGAAAAAAATGAGACCGTAAAAAGTCGTAAATGTCGTTCAATAAATTTCATACACAATATTAGTAATAAAGAATGTAACAGAAATTATTATTTTACGGGAAACGTAATATAATTTGATAGCCTTGACATTTCGATACTTTTTCGAATACAATGTATAATATGTACATATGTATTTTGTTTCAACGTCTAAAAACCATATCGATGTTTCGTGTCGATTAAAAAAAAAGTGAAAATGGTTATGTAAGAAAGGGTCCTTGACGAATTCTGAAAAAGCGTGTTCGGTTTCGTCGGAAAATAATCAATTGCTTTAAATGGAAAACGAAAATGCCTACCGTTTCGTGTTTTCTCAAAATTGAAAAAAAAAGAAACGTTAGCATGTGCTGTCGAAGAAAATATTCTCGCATAAACACGAAAGCTCAAATTATACGCTGACCTGATCGTGTTTCGTGTATGTCCAACATTGGTGATAAATATAATACAATACAATATTTTCTCTGAAATATTGTTTATGCATATGTATGTGTAAATATTATATAGGTGAATAAAATAAGTTGTGATATAAAGAAAATCATGCATTTTTGTAGAATTTTTTTGAATTTGTTTTAATCCATGGAAAATTTATTGAATATTTTTTCATAATCACTTGGCTGAAACATTACAATAGTAATAGGTGAAAACATTAAATATTATATTTCCAACAAGGAATAAATATTTTATAATACTTCTACTATAGAATATCGCTTATTTGTAAAATATTTTACTACGTCATTTTAACATACATATATTACAAATATTTTCTTATGATTTTCAAAATCATAACGTAGTAAAATCTTTTACAAATGAGTGATATTATATTATAGGCTATAATATAACATACCTATTATTATTTTATTATTTTTATTATAAAAAAACAGAATTCATGCAATAGAATTGCTATTGTTATTTTTTTTATATCTTAGTAAATAACATAAAACACATACATATGTTAATAATTTTTCGTATGTATCCACAAAGTTCAAAAAAATTCATAGTGCAAAAAACAAATAAACTGTAAGTTTTCTGATAGAAGTACGATAAACAACACTACATATTAATTAGAATACGAAAACCAATGTTCACATTAATAATTTTATTTAAATAAATCTGAAAATAAAAGCATTTTTATTGATATTTAATGGTTTTAACAATTAATTGGATAAATACAAATAAAACACGATGAAATTCAATTTGAACCGTTTAACCGCAAACTAATAGAACAAAACATTTTCAAGAATAATTAAACGGAAACAAGGAAGATTACGAACTAATCACTGATCTAAACATCGATTAATAAAAACCACTAATTAACAACAACGATTTTTCAACCAGTTTCGTGGAGTAAATTCTAATGCGAAAAAAAAATCAAGGGCAAAAAATATTTTAATCTAGTACATATTACGCTCAATTTCACGTCTGACCTTAAACCATTAACTACCCAATAGTCTTTCGGATCAAAGGGTGGGTGTTTTGCATTTTACCATAACCATGTGTATGCTATAGCCATTAACTATTGCCATAACCATAACCATTTTACCATGCCATGGACCAAGCATCGGCAACCTATGACCCGCAGGTCACCAAGTGGCCCATTTGATAATTGCAAGTGACCTACTTCAGTTCTGCTAATAAAAGTTGTGGACGGATAAATTCAAGACGTTGCGAAAAGATTTTGGAAAAACTAAAAATAATCATTTTCTCATGATAACAACGTGGTAGGCATAATTTCCTATGAACTTTTCATTTTTGAAAAAAATTGGCTTTGCTATTTTGTCCGCGTTCAGTCCTATCCTAATCATATATGTACATACTATGTGAACAAACATTTTCACACATGAAATTTATTTTAAGTAAGAATATACGTAGATTAACTATCGAAAATTAAGACGCTTGTATTCGTCTTAAGGCGACTAACCATTAACCAGTCTTAAAGGGCACCATTGATAACTTTATAATTCTATTTGACTTTATAATAATTAGAATTATAATTTTGTTTCTTTTTATGTTTAAAGTTTAAAAGAATATTGTTTTCTAGATTAAATTTATCATATTATTCACTAAAAAACTATTTTAAAATTAAAATATCCACTGACCCGAAATGCCTTTTTAAAATTTTGTCTGATTTTGACCCTCAATCAATAAAGGTTGTCGACGTTTGCCATATACTGTAACCAAAATATCTCATATCCTTTTAAATTAATTTATTTACACGGAATTCTTCATTTCATCACAATTGGTTAAAAAACCATAGTGATAAAAACAATTGAGATAATGCATCAGTAGTTGACCATGTACCAGTAATTGACCACTTCTCGGAAAAACGTAAAAATTAAGGTTTTTAAAAACAATAATCTTTCGGAAAGGGCGCTATAGATTATCTGTTTATTACATCTTATCTATGAAATCCTTTCCGAAAGATTATCGTCTTTAATAATTTTAATTTTTACGTTTTTCTGAAAAGTGGTCAACCCCAGATACATGG
Source organism: Hydropsyche tenuis (assembly GCA_009617725.1). Lineage (NCBI taxonomy): Eukaryota > Metazoa > Arthropoda > Insecta > Trichoptera > Hydropsychidae > Hydropsyche > Hydropsyche tenuis. The sequence continues at coordinate 138,111 of VTON01000191.1, forward strand.
TCAACTGATGTCGTAACCTAAATATTTAAAAATTTCAGAAGCAAACAACAGAACCCTAAAATCTATACAATCTTCACATCGAAAGAATCACGAAACCATTCTTTTGCACGGTTTCCTCGAAGCACCGTCAATGAATCACTCCTCCGGCATTTTCATAGCTTTCAGCTGAAACCCGCCATTCGACCGCACTTATCGGGCCCCCATCTTTACCGTGCTGAGCCATAACACTAAAATATGTGTGAGGTGTACCATTGGTCGACCTTGACTCGAGTGACCACCGCCAAGAAGGTTATCGAGCGACCACGCGATGTGTGCCCGCAAAGGTCAACATTATTTATTGACCAGGTCGTTACAGCCGCTTTCTACCGGCAGACGAGGCTGTCAAAGACGGGGGAAATTGCGAGAAAAAAACTCTCGAGGCAAGTGGAAATTGATGGGAGTTTACGTGAAAAGTCGAACAGTGCTATAAAGCGCTAATAAATATTAGAAAAAAATTAATAGTATAATAATTAAAAAAATATTGAAAGGAAATCGAATTTATTTTATAAATTTCGAAAGATTCCCTTTTCAAATTAAATAAAGGGAAATATGTTATATCATAAAATTGATTTTTAGTAGAGTAATGGTTGTATATACATATGTTACGCAACGTTTGTTTAATTGCATTTACCATGAAAAACGCAAAAATTATTGCGGTTTTTGTGAAGTTTAAGCATTTGATATCTGTAACAAAATGATTTTATCAACCGGCGACTCAAAGAGTCTCATCTTTTCAGAATTAGCTTTTTTTATGATTTACGAGGTCGAGCTTTGCGTTTGTGATCCTCAATGTCCTATTTGATCACATTGCGAAACCGATTGTCAGGAATGCAAGTCTTTCCCAGCCTTCTATAGTCATACCATAAGATACGTCAATTGTCATATTTGACAGATGACGTTAAAAATTTTATTTTTTAATAACACCAACAAAGGGGGACAACACGCCAACAGATGACGTTAAAATTTCACAAAAAGCGCAAGATTTTTTGTTTTTAATGGATAACACAATGACACAAACGTTGCATAACATACTCGTATATATTATAATAATAATATTATTCTATTAATAAATTAGAAAATTTATTTTAGCTAAATTATCGAATCGATAAAAATAAAATTGTCCCGCAACCAGTTTTAAAATTTAATTTTAATATTTTCAATAAGATATTTATAAAAAATAAAAAAAAGTTGTTTTAAAACCAGATTAGTTCCGATCGATGACTGAAAACTAGAATAATAATTGTCCTCAACTGATATAATAATATACATAGTATGATATAATACGCTATGCAAACAACTCAATCGAATACCTCAATAAACCCGAAACACGCACAAAATATAATACGTTCGTTTGGATTATATAAAACACAATTTCGCAAATAACAATCATTCTGTACGAGGTGACCAATCAAAAAGCGCGAACTTTGCAAGGACTTCGAGCGTTTCATTTTTAACGTCGATTATTATTACATGGCAACACGATACGACAAACATAAAACGGTTTTCGAATTGACATCAATAAAGTCGTTTCAGGAATGTTATGCGACAAATTTTTTGTCCGTAAAATTTGACAACGATCTATTTGTATAACAAGCAAAAATGTTTATTGAGGATATTATTGGAGTAAAAATTTTTCTTGGTATTAGTATTATAATATATTTAGGATAATTTTTTTTCTCAGATCCCAGTAAGAAAAATTCTCCCTTGTAAAACCATATCAATTCAACAATATGTTGCGCAACGTTTGTGTAATCTTACTTTTTTTTTGCGAAATTTAAACAACATTTGACATCTATTTATATAAAAATGATTTTTTTTCAACTTGCAACTCTCCGGCTCTCATTCTCGACACTCTTTCACTGTCATATTTGACAGATGAAAAAATATTTTACTGTTTAATAACACCTACAAATGGAAACAACATATCAAGGTTATGTTAAATTTCACAAAGAATGTGATATTTTGTACATTTTTTATGGAAAACACGATTACACAAACGTTGCGTAACAGATATACGTACAATCAATTTCTTCGCATCACTCAACAATCAATGAAAATTGGAGTTTCCAAGACTTAAATCTACATTATGTATATTATAATATGGATGATATCAATAATTCCTTTTATGTGATCGAATCGTTTTTTCCGAAAAGAACCATTCATAAGTCAATAAGAAAAATGATGTTCAATAAC